>JAJAVP010000038.1:488069-658068 GCA_020740425.3 Heterorhabditis indica
AAATCGTGACCTATGACTTGTCATAATAAACTGAATTCCCAACACTATCAAGACGCAAAACGGCGGGAATCTATTTGCGTTCTAAACTTGCTGAGCTCTCTAAGTACAAAACTCCTTTAAACTAAACTATATTTAAGTTTCAGAACTGTATTGTGCCCATATTTTAGCTGTACTCAATTGTTGATCAGCTTACTGCTCTTCATGTTTATTCGTTCACTCATAGTGAATGGAGATCATTAGGATTCAAAATCGAGGTTAGATACAGCAATAAATAAAAAATGTTATATACTGAAAGTATATGGAATGTTATGTGAATGAAGACTAATCGTAGGCAAAATCCCCTGAAGTTCGAGACTTCACTGCGATGGTGATTTCGATGAACCAAAAATTGCTTGAAGAACATTCTGATATGAAAAATTGTTTGACTGTATTGCATGACAGAGTGCTTGAAAATGAATTATGGTATGAAGCCTACATGGATAGATATCAAGCAGAAGGTATGACTGCTAAAACAAAACCAAGTTAATTATGGATTTTTCAAATGTTTCAAATATATTTATCACATTTAGGCCTCCTTTAATTACTTTCAGGGCCTTGTGTTCAATTACATTTACACTTTTTTTCTCCATTGTACAATCAATAGATACTATTCGTGCCATATTTCATATTTTAAAATTCTTAGTTAATTAAAATCCAGGCATTCTAAGCGTTTGCACACATGGAGACTTGTGGGCGCCTCAGATTCTATGGAACAATGGTTGCATACGAGGTATAGTAGATTGGGCTCTATGTCATCCTGGATCACTAGTAAGCACTTCTGGTATATTTACGTCGACACATGATTTATAAATAACCACACCATCACAGACTGAAGACTTGCTCCGAGTTCTTGTAACATCATGCAATGTTCCCATGCGTAAACGGTATACCAGCTCACTTCTGCAGTACTACTACAATCAAGTAGAGACAAAACTATCTAACAAGGGAATGACAATCCCTTTTTCATTCGACATGCTCCTGGTTCGTCAAGCTTAATCCATACTCCCAATGATCTAATGGTACTTCACAATTCAACTCAATTTTCACCTGTATTAATTTCCTTAAACAATTTTTACGCATCAATACCACAAAACTCACGTTCTATCTCAAGCGATAGTTTTCATTTACAGGATGATTATAAGCGAACACTTCCTTTCACATGTGCACAGACCACCTTTGCGACAGCAATGTGGTCACACTCCAGCGTTCTTCGAAAAGAAGGAAATGATGATGAAGAGCGAATAAAAGAAATGACAAGGCGTTTGAAAAGCATAGTAGAAGAAACCATAAACAGCTATGCCTGGATATAACTGCATGAATGAAAATTTCTTGTTTGCTACACACAACAAACCAAAAACAGGCTGCCTCAAGTGTACATAAATGTTCTTAATCTTAATAACAATACTTCCAAAATGAACTTCAACCGTCTGGCAATAATTAAGAAAGTAAAATACATGAAGTAACTAAACGTAGATTACAGATAATACTTCCAAGAAAAAATCGAAAACAATTTCTATATACGAAAAAACATTGGGATTAGAAAACAACTATATCATCACGGGGAATTGAAGTTAATGCATCATCAATTGTTGATATAGCTATAAGTGAAACCAATGTTGCATGGGCTGAGAATAGATGCCACATATCATGTATATCAAAAAATGATAAAAAGATACAATCACGGTTTAACGATCGACTCTGGGCTGCTGTTAACTGAATTTGATCGTTTTCAGTAATCAGAACATTTCGTCAACCTCTAAATTAAAAAAAAAAACTAACCGTCCAATTAGTTTCCTCGAGTAGAAAAAAAAATATTGCTGTACTCCACAGTATTATTGATATTACTAAAGCAGTGCGTGATAAAATACAACGGGGCTCATTATTAGAGATCTATAATTAATGACATAATAAAATAAAAACGCGGTACTTACTAACCAGTCAACGTGTATAAATCAGGATTTTGAGGAACAAGGATTATAACGTAAAGATCCAATATTTCGTAGATCTTAAGAACAAATTACGCTAAAAATTATGATGTGGATGAAGACGAAAGGTTAGAAAACTTACTTTCATCAAATGATAGTATAGAACATAGATAAGCATATTAACGATGCACAAAATTGTGACAGCATGGTTATTTTCAATAAAGTGATCGGTTATAGATAACGAGATACTTAGCAACATGTTGATAGTTACAGCAAAAATAGCAAATGACAAGCACTTCACATTATGTATTGGTAACTCATGGAAGTTGGCTGAAATAGTTAAGACAAAATTTAACTTGATAATATGCCACTTTAATGCACTCATATATGAACACCAATTAACTATTTAATGATAATAATAAAATATGAAAAAACTGCCTAGTATTATAGCTAGTGTAACAATTACTAACCAAATGATATATTCCTGAATGCACAATTCTTTGAGAGATAGATGCATACCACTATGTGTCCAGCCACTAGCACTCCACGAAATAACGGATGGCGACCAAATATCTAAGAACAGTAATTATTCAAATTTAAAATATAAAAGAAACAACTTTTATGATTTTGTCTTCAACCATATAATTAAAGGAAGGGAAATTTATTACTTACCGAAATAATTAAATCTATACAAAATACAAGCACTATGAATAGATTCGTAAGCTGTGGACTTACGATCCCACGTCTATTGCTGTATATTTTAAGCATAATTAACACACAAATAACTTGGATGAACGGTGTATCTGAGATTGAATTATTTCATTGTAAGAAAAGCATAACATATTATACATTATCCAATTTATGAGTTTCCAAACCCACCAAAATAATATGAAGTTCCATTTGGGCAGATGTGGTAGATTGCACTTGCGAAAGATTCACAAAACAAAGAAAGTCCAATACATAGCTCCAATCCGTAATTAACAAAAGTGCCACAGTTTTGCTGAAATTAATTCCATATATTTTAACTCAGTAACTCCTTACACGCTTAATGTAGCGTAATAACTCCCAGACTTACACATCCTCTATTCATGCGGATTCTAATAAAAGACAAATATAATATAGCATTGATTGCGTATCCCATGTTGCTAATCATATGATTAAATGACGCCAATCCAAATAATGAGTGAGCACAAGCGTAATTATGGAAACATACATCATAAATCCCAGGATACATAAATTCATGCCAACGCCACTGAAAGAAATCGAAAATTACATTGGTTTTTAAAACTAGATCAAACACTATCGCTTTGAAAATGAACGATATAATAACCGCATCAAGATAAGGTGATCATAAATGAAATCAATACTAATTTTACATTAAACGTAGAAAACTTACACCATAAAATGTTATGCTAGTCAGTACCGGTATTAAAATGAAAACGAACTGTCCTTCAACCCATGACCATTTTAACATATTCACAATTATTACGCCATCAGCATGAACATCGTCACACAGTTTTTCCAAACCAACATCGCTTTCTAGAATGTAATTGTATCAGTTAAAAATCGTTCGAAAAAGTGATCATTAGGATTAAATTATATAAGCTCTATTCAACATATCATTAGTAATGGGGGTTTCGGGATTCCCAACTCCGCATTCCTGAATTATATCCTCAGGCATGGGTGTTTGAAGGTTACTTGCATTTTTAACGCAAATATCAGTACTGCAATAAGAAGATATTTTATTATTTTAATTCTCATTACTGGAACAAAAACATACGACATTATTATAACTGACCTTACAAATGCATAAACAAGCAGACAAAAGGGAGGCAAAAGAAAAACCGCCAGGAAAACACATATAGGTATAAGAATGTTAATTTCTCCGTCAGCCAACAACGTAATACTGAATTTTTTGTTGAGATTTGGAGGTCCTGCATTTACTTAAAATTTAGATATCTAGAAACTATAATTCCTAGAAACTAAAGCATACAATCTATTTAACTGGTCCAGAAAAAACGTACTTGGTGCAGCGAAGATGTCACACTGATTATCATCTGCAAAAACAAATATATAGATGTTCATTACATCTTTAATATCCTCTCGATGTAAAGTAAGATCAAGTCTTCTCGTAAATGTAAGTGAATGGATACTGGAGGGATACGCATCATAAATTTGGGCTGCATACACATTTTGCTGTAAATACGTTTTAATTGTATAATACATCTATAGCATAACGAACACCTTTAAGTATTAAACTACATATTGTTTGAAATATGGGACTTACTCACCATAATTAATCTATCATAACTTATAGTTTAATTATAGTAAGCAATAATTAGTAACCTTACTATCAGAGAAAACTAGCATCCCGCAAGTGTCATCCAAACTTCGAATGGAAATACGAAGCATATGGCAATCTAAACAACGATCATAACTATTGATAGTATACAGAGTATTTAACATGAATATTATTGATATCGAAAGACTCACTCCCTAAATTTAAACGGTAGGAAAGAGGCTTCACATAACTAGATGTTTGATTCTGTAGTGTTCGAATTTTTGGAGAGTTTGATGGTATTCTGCAAAATCCACACATAGCGGATAACAATATAGTATATCCTACTTCTGCAAAATATCCCGGAATAAAGCACGTTAAATCATGTTATCTGAGTACAGAATTCCTTTACTGGGTCTATATTTGGAGAATCTTATAAACAAAGCTTTAGCTAAACAACTTTCTATTAACTGTTACATACCAAAATTCCTGTTATGGGTGAAGTCCAAGTTTTACTATTTATAGTAAATTTGTTACTCTATATGAATTACATGACAAATCTTGAAATTCAGCAACCATACTCAGAAAAACACACCCCATGTTATATTGTGCTCTATCGTAGTTGACAACTCTCAAGTTGTAATATACATTATCCATCAATCGAGTCTGAAGTTTAACTGTGAGCGTCTGATTATGTCCTTCGATAACATCACCATCTAAGAGAGGAAGTAAAAGACGACTAGATTCATAGATTACGGACCCGTCACTGAATTTATCCATCATATAGCTAGTATTTCAGTAGAAAGGGCTGGATATAAAGAAAGAAGACTTACTGAATTAAGCTTACGTTATAATATCAGGAAGAGAAAAAACGACACTATCTCTTCCGTTAGATGCTGATATTTGAAGAAAATTAGACTCATTCCAGGATGTGTGATTAATTATACAATGTATACGATGTAGATCGAGCTGGGTAAAAATTAAGACATACTTAATGAAACACAATTAGATAAGATAATAACATCAATGCACATACTAAATACAAAATTATTAGATCACTTACTACATCATGAATTGACAAGTTTGCTTGATAGATAACAGAATATCCAGCACTAATCAAACCACGCTGGAAAGTCTTCCCGGGCACAAAGTTAATTGTATGAATATTGTTAGTTCCATTCATAACATAAAACTTTATTTGTTCATTTCTCATATTTTTTCCAGAAAGAACCATTAACAACGAAGCAATACAGGATACTATGAGATAATACTGTGTATTCATACTGAAAATTATTTAATTAAAAAACCATAAACAAAACAAACAAATTTAAGTAGAATCTGTTGTTTATGATTTGATTTTCCGTTTTAACAACTTTATAGTAGCGAAACACGTCAATCATTTCCTACTCAATATTTTAATGCCAGAAGCATCTTGCATATTTACCTACTTCATTAAACAGGTTCTAAACTACAACCAATAATATTTGAAAAACTATGTTCACACATAATACGAGCGGTGGTTTCAACCACATACATTTCGCGGGCAAACTTACCTAACGTTATCCATTTTCACATGATATAGAGTAATGCGTCTCTTTGCGTTGCGTACAATAGCTTAGTACTAAACAAACATTCTTACAATAGAAATAGAACAAAAATAAAGAACTTTCTTCGTATGATAATTTATGTTATAATAGTAATATGGATACTTAATCACCACTCAAACGGATTAAGTCTACAAAAAATTGAACAACATGGATAAGTTAAGGCAACAAATTTTATGTACGATCTACACAAAGTCTCATATAAATAGATTTGGTTATCAAAGCATAATAAAATAATGGAAAAATAATGATAGGTCATTATAATCACAAAAATAATTCGAAAAATATAGAATAAAAATAAATTATTCATGTCAAACATGTAATCTATTTACTCCCTATGAACATTTTCAGTATAGGCAATAGTGTCAACTGAAGTTTCTTTTTTCATTCATATATAGTGTTCCAAAAGTAATGACAAGAAATATAAGAACAGACCCATCAATGTTAGCATTTATCGCGTTCAAAAGTTGTCATAAAGATGCCAGAACTATAAGGAAGATGATTTCTGATTACGGTATCAACAACGAAATTGATCAGGCTCAGAGTGTAGTTCTATCCATATAGGATATGTCGAGACTATGTATTGAGAAATAAGATGAGTGAGTGAAAAAAATCACTCTAACAGACGTATGAACAACAGAAGTTGAAGCAAATACCCGTAGATGGTCATAGTTTTGTATCTATGTCATAACGTCATTTATAAAATAGTCCAAGTCGAAACACCCTCCTAGATACGGTGAACAAGAAAATGGTCAGAATACATGCTACGCAGATCACGCACAAGAAATCTGGACTCAGTCGTGTTAGCGTAAGTCTTTATTAGAATAAAATTCCGGTGAATTAATCAACCTATTAATTCTTATTTGTCACGTTTACTACATGTTTTAAATAACATACCGGGTGCGCCAAAAGTTCTGAAACAAAGATCTAGTCGAATAATTTTGTAATAAAGACAGTATTCGAAAGAACTTATCTGCATAATGTATCTAACAATAACTTAATCCAGTAAGTGTTCAAAGTTTCCTCCTTTAGCGGCCACACAAGCTCGTAGACATCTCTCAAAGCCACCCACGACGGGCAGCAGCTTCTCTTGGCCAATTTCGTCCCAACATTTGACAAAAGCTGCTTTAAGACATCCCACATTTTTATAGGATGCTCTATATAACTTGTTCTCCAATAGTTACTAAATTGCAAAGGGCATCGGATTCAGATCAGGTGAATTTGGTGGCCAAACCTCTTTGCCCCAAAGTCTGGAAACTGCTGCCGGCACACCTCCAAAGTTTTGGCTCAGTGAGCGGGTGCTTAGTCCTGTTAAAATGTCCAATTCTGTGATCGAAAATGTTCGTTAACATGAAGGAAATTAATCAAAACGACGCACAAACCACTTTGCGTTGCTCGAAAGGCATCTACAAGACTTCTGGGTCACAAAAGTATAAAACTTCGAGCATATTATAAATTCCTTTGTTATGTCTCTCAATGCATATTCGTCTAATGTTGTTTTATTCGATGTGATCTAGATATCATGTCCTTCAAAATGGTCTTTAAGGCACTTCCTGTAAAGCTATACGTTGTCCTCCACTTCTTGCTTTCAGGACTCTCCAGTAGACCTAGAAAAACCGTTCGACGGTTTTCCTAATTATAAACAAAGAAATTTATAAATTAGTAGTGATAAGAGGGTTTTAGACGTAGCATATTCTGTCTCTAATGGAACATTTAAATACATGTGTCAGTATACTAACCAACTACCACAACATTGATAGGCTTTAAGTGGCACATTTACATTAGCATAGTGAGTTGTTACTTCATATTTGCTAATATAACACCATATGAATTTTGTTTTAGAACTTTTAGGGCACCGGTATTTGCTAAGGTTAGCATCCTAGAATAAAATATCTAGTTTCAGGATCTATGATATTTTAAAATGTATAGTATTTCCCAGAATTCGAAGAATCTGGGATCTCGACATGCTAACCTTTATTAAATATTAAGAAAATACATGTAGAAAACTAGTTGATTTATTTTATATAAAGCGGCCAAGTGCTAAACTGTTATCGATAATTATATGCAGTATTTATGACAGGTATTAATAGATATATTTTTAATTATATCACTGGTAAGCTTGAATCACTATCATTAACGACGAAAGTAAAAACAGTTATCAATTGATAAGATATGCATGAGACTCCAGCTAGCACATAGAAATTGTAGTTTTAAAAAAATCAACAGTCTCTTCACTATTCTCTCACTGTACTGAAAATTAATCAAAATTTTACTTTAAAAAAATAGAATGTCGAACTTTCTACTAGAGGGACACAAGATTACGAAGGAATGGCTGAACGAAATCCTTTACGTAGAATACAGAGTACGACCAAATATTATTAAGGTGAGGAAGATATTTTATAGTGCTCTATTATACAGCACCTAAATTATTGTATTTTAAATGTATTTCAATATAAAGTTTAAAAAATCGTGTACCTATTACAACGATTAGAAATATAATATACTGTTTTATTTAAAAGGTGGAGCCACTTAGTGACGTTCTTGGTTACATGTCGGTTATAGTTAGAGTTAAATTGGAGTGGAACAGCAGAGATGAAAACCTTCCACAAAGTGTTATTGCGAAAGTGATGTTTTCTCTTATCTGTTACTTTCGTATTCTGGGCATTCTATGAAGTTTTTTATTTATCTACTTATTTTTTGTAATATATATATATATATACTATATGCTAAGAGTCTCAGATTCCTTGCGTGAGCAATGCAGAGGACACGTGGAATTCTATGGGCCAAACCAATTTGACATCAGGTGATACGTATATAAAAATTATGCATTCGGTGGAAACAGAGACATACGAAATGTTCAAGAAATGTAAGCTCTCTTTGTTTATTTGTGAAACTATTTATGAATCAATCAATAAGTCCGTATTAATCGAAAACCTATTTTATATTAATACTACCATTATGTGCATAAATACATTTGTCTAATTAGGTCCATGTGAGGGCTTAGCCGTACCGCGGTTTTTTGGATCACTTCCAGTTGAGTCTGGAAAACCTATCATTTTAATGGAAGATTTTGATCAGTGCCGTCTAGTAGATTTAGTAAATGGATTCACCGAGAAAGAGGTATAATTTTATAATGATTCAACAAAGAGGTTAAGAAAACAGTATTGTTAAAAAAAACTACGCAAATATGGAAATTTCTCATTTACATAAATTACAAGTTAAAATTTCTACTTCTACTAATCAAATATTTGGTACATGCAAAAGTTCTTGCTGTTTTTTCACCGGACATTCGCTTTATTACTATAATATATAAATTACAATGCAATCATTAAAATATTTTCTCTCGCTTCATTTAACTTTTTACCATTTTTCGGATGTTTCGGATCGCATCACAAAAAAACGACATCGATAGAGATAAATAATAATCCGAAAGGGACAAGTCAGACAAAGAAACTGTGTAAGGAAGAACTTTCCCAAGTTAAAAATTGTCTGCTGAGTACTAAAAGCAATATGCAGTCTAGTATCGTTATTCAGTAAATGATCTTTTCTATTCCATTACGTCGGGAAAATTAGTCAGCTGATGATAGTAACACTCACCAAGTAACCGTGTCACCTAGTNTAAGAGGGTTTTAGACGTAGCATATTCTGTCTCTAATGGAACATTTAAATACATGTGTCAGTATACTAACCAACTACCACAACATTGCTATTAATATAGTAAAACTACAAAAACAAATATGATTTTAGTTATTTCCAGTACACTTAGAATTTATGTATTTAATTACTTATAACATCAAATTCTTTATTGGATTAACTTAAGACCTTTAACTGAAAGTATATTCTTCACCTAATTATTTTGAAATGAACAAATTTCGCGGGAGAAAATGAATTGCCACGCCCTCCTGCGCATCTAATTACATCCTACGCCAGGAATGACGTCAGTTTCTGTAGTGTATAAATACTCAGTCGCTCTTCAGTCAGTTGCGGGGCGGGTGAGTGTGATCAGTTTTTTAAGGTGGGGGTAAGTGGATATCGAGCCATGGAGGATTGAATATGCTTGGAGGTGTTTTTTCTGGTGTTTTAAGTGAGTTCGAGTCTTTGAATTTGTATGTTCTGATTTATTGTTCGCGGAAAAAAACTGGAGAATTGGTGTTCTGTGAAACGGTTAGTTCTTAGCACTAGAGGTATTAAATATATAAAAAAAAGCAGTGAACTAATGTTCGAATTTAAGGTTTGGATACCACTGTCGATCCTCATTATGGCTCAACAAGCTAGTGGGCACACCATTGTAGGTGCTAATTATAGGCCTAGTTTCGTCTATGCGTGAAATAGGAAGTGTATAAAACATTGCTAGAATTATATTTTCAGTCTGATATTTATAAAGGCGTAATTCATGATGTTATCAATCAAGTGAAGGAAGCTTTTCTAGATGAGAATGTTGATGTAGACATTCTAGCACAACTGAAGAAGGTGGGGTTTTATGCAAGATTACGAATGTTAATTAACCTATTCCTGGTCTCGTATGTTTTATCAATTTTACTTGAGTATTTAGGAATGGGAGGATAAAGTTACATCGAGTGGTTGTGTGGAGATGGAATCTCGGCATATTTCTAATATTGCACCTCCTCCTATGAGAGGGCAGCATGTAATGCCACAACGCATGGGGAGTGTAGCACAAGTCCGCCTTCAAAATAATACTCCACAAGTGAGATATAGATGTGTTTAAGGGCTAAGTCCGTACAATGGATTATGTCGTGCATGAAATTTTAGTACTTAATTTCATTATTTTGGTTTATCTTTTTGATATTTACATATTTCTTTATAAAACGGTTACGTTTTTTAAATTTAGGAGTAATTAGAACTGCGTATGAATGACAAAATGCATTTAGTTAGTATCAAATCAGCAACATCATGCTATGCATATTGATGCACAAGGACAGCGACCAATTCCAATGCAGTATGTTCAGCAACCGACAATGCAACAAATTCAAGTCCAGGTTGCTTATAAGTTGTAGAAGAAGTAGTTTTATTAAGTAGATGTAAATGATGGTACATAAAGGAATCCGGTTTTTTTTGTAACATTACTATTTTATGATCTAATAAAATGTATTTGTAACAGCAAAATCCCATGGCTTCTGGTACATCATTTCCACCTCAAGTTGCAAGCGGTGTTAGAATGGTTCCAGCAATACAGCCTAGTCAACAGTATGTTATTGCTCCAGGTGGTGGACAGCAATTGTCACAAGGCGTTATGTTTATACAGAATGCGAATGGTTAGTTTATATATAATGCTTTAATTATTTTAACTTATTTTGTTAATTAGTGGTATTAAGGTCAGCATATACCAGTTACGCTTGGTCCAAACGCTGTAATTCAACAGCGCGTAATGCAACACCACGGCACTCATCATCTTCATCAACTTGACGGGAATGGAACCATAGCAAAGGAACCAAATCCTAATATGGAGGTGTTTCAAATATTTGTTTTTAAAAAAGTATTGACATTATTATTGTTAAATACTGTTCAATAACTTATTCTGCAGAATATGCAGTTCGAACTGAAGAGAACTATGGATACTGCTTGCTCATCAGGCAATACTGTTATTCGCCGTGAAAATAAGAAAAAAGCTTCTAGTGAGGTTTTTTAAAATATTGATATTGTTCCTAGGAATTTTAGATTATGTTATATATCCGGTTTCATACAACTTAGGAGAAGCAGAAAAAGTAGCACGTGGCCTGCTTCGTGTATTACAATTAGATGGTGGTGGTGGTATGTCAGACTCCTCTAGTGATGAAGAAGAGGTTAGATTGGCCTACGATTACTTTCTATTTCTACGTTATTATGCATTTATGTTTAGAATTTAATTCTATATATATATATTCCCCTGCTTCGAGATGAAAGGTAAATATAATGTATGTTTTCTTTCTTTCAGGTTTGCATATTTTGCATGTTTTATTTATTCATTAGCTATATTCGTAAGATGGGTACTACTATATTCAACTGGATTGTAAACTACGTTTTTATCAGCCCGATGATGATGATGATCCGTTACGACGTATTGCAGATAGGATTGGCGATGGACAAGTTGATGATGGCGAACAAGCTGTGAGTAGATGTGATCGTTACCAAATTGACTTCTTTCTTATAATTGTTTTCTAGATTGTCGAAGAAGATCCTTTGAACTCTGAAGATGATCAAAGTGATGATGAGGATCTAGAAACATTATTTGATGCAGAAAATGTAATCATGTGTCAGTTCGAGAAGGTATGATTTGTAGTTTAATGAATTATTGTGTGGTTTAAGAAAGACTAATATTTCGCAAATATGTTGAATGAGTAAAATTTGAGAGTTTAGGTTCACCGTGCTCGTAGCAAGTGGAAATTCCAATTAAAGGATGGCATTATGCATATCGACAATCGTGATTACTGTTTCCAAAAGTGCAGTGGAGAAGCTGAGTGGTAGATAAAGGAGCTTCATTTGTCATTACCAACCTAATTATTTTAAGTGTTAAATTTTTATTTATTTATTTATGAATTTTGTTCAGTATAGTTTATAGAATTTTTCTGGTCAATAGTTTCTTGGGTTTGGAATGAAGATACTTTTGTGTGGTTGTTTGATTTTAAAGTTCTTTCGTTGTGTCAATTTTTAAGTGTTAGATCCTTTCCATTGTGATTCCCAAGAGAATCATCAAGTTTGTCAGGAACTTCTCTATCTTCTGATGATTCGTTTTGTTGTTTTAAAGGAACATTTTTAATCCTTTTGTTGCATCACTTGATCATCTTCCGTTGGTTTGTATTGTGATATTTAGTTCCTCCAATACAGTAGAAGTTGTGGTTAAAGTTTTTATTCACTATATTCTGTAGTTTATAACCATTACTATAAAGCGGAAATTATTTAATAAGTTGTACTTTGGGTTTTTTTCCGTAGAGTACTTTGATTGAATATGAAACAATTAGTATCGGTGATAGAAGTCAGATGAACGGCGCGGTTACTCCCGCACTATGTCTTTTGAATGAGTTTGCCATTGTTTTGGCTGTGTATGGAATTCAAGTGGTGGTTAACAATAATGGAGTAGCTTACGAAGTGGAGATAGGAATGAGGTTAGTTCTGGGGCTGTAGTAGTTAAATTCTTCAATCATGTTTTTAAATAGAAGTGGTCACTTATGACTTACTATATCTATGGTTATAATTCTAAGCATTCTTAAAACATCTGGCTACAGTAGGTAACAGAAAAGAGGCATTTGGCTATTACATGTGGGTTTTTTTTCAGTTCTGGTGTTAAATATATTCTTAGCATAAATATATCTTCACCGCTTACATATCGAGTGGTGATTGATACCTTATTTTCATTTGCATGTGTTTATCCTAGCCTTTGCTCGGACTTGATGTCTCGTCTTAATCATAGGTCAATTTTACCTTCTGACAAAAAGTTAGTGACCTATTTTGTTGTTTATTATTAGAGAATACGCTCCTACTTTAAGAATATAAACTTAAATTACAGTGCTTCTAAAGTTATAACTCCCCCTACTGTTGAATTATCTCCTAATTCAAAAACAGACGTAGGTTTAAAGGTTGGCTTGCAACCAGTAGTTGAGGTAACTCGATTATGTATATATATAATGTTTCTAAAATTGATATAAATGGGCTTTAGAATGTTAATAGTGTTAATTCAGCAAGCGACACCGTCAAGGGTTATCCCATTACCTTTTAATGTTACTATCGAAGAATCTCGTCTGTCAAAAAAAAAACGGCTCACTATTGCATCAATTCTAGGCGATGTAGAGGAGTACGTATGTGAGGTACTTTTAAATTAATATTTATACTTCCGAAGAAGAGGGAAATAGGCGTTATTCACGAGTATCCTAGCATTGCTTCAAACGGTTTAATCGGAAGTCTAATATGATTCGTCATAATAACACGGTACATGGTAGCCGCCCAGTTTTTCAATGTGGCATGTGTAATTCTGTTTACAGGCATGCACTACACTTTGCGGTAAGTTAAACCTGAAATATTTCAAAGTATTCTTAGACTACTGAGTAGAAATATTTTTAACCCAATTACGCAAAGTATTTTTATAGTAAATGCTTTACTGATGAGGTGTTCATTTATACATTTTTTAATAGAAATTCAATTTAAATCGCAAAAATGCACTATTGTTATCAAATATTTTAAGGAACCTAATGCAATGAAAATTGAAATATATTTGGAATCCGCATAATTTGCAAGTTATGATAAGTTTTATTTATATATTAGTATCACAAATTATCTGTCTAGTGGTAAAGGAAACATTTTAGTAAGAATTTTCCGCTATATAATAAAGATAGAAAATAATTGTTCCACTGTCGTGTTGTAATGAGGCATTTTGTGATGAATATACAGGACTTATTTAAGGTAAACCTGTTCATCAAAAATAAGCGCCATAAGATTTTTTAGAGGGTTTCTTATATAACATAAATCTACAAAGTATTTAGGGAATAAATAAGATGTCTTTTTCAGTATAATGTCTAAAATATACATTACTTACTATGAAGGAGCACAACTGTTTTTGAAACTAAATTTCATGAAATTTGATTTCCACCGACTTCATACGAAATGGTAAATATAATTATTCCAGGACCACCTTCGTCGTCATGATGGATATGAATTCTCGTGTGAAAACTGTGATGCAAAATTTTCTTCTAGAAACGCGTTAAAAGTCCATAGGAGAAATAACTGCGACAGAAGTGAACGAATATTAACAGTAACTAGAAAGCGGAAATGTAGAGAATATGAGAAACAATATGGAACTGTAAGAGAAGGTCGGGTTTATCATGATTTTCAAGTTGAAATATTGATAACTTTTGCGTATTGTGCAAATCTTATTTGTTCCTATACTTATTAGATATTTCTTTCAGTTTCAAAAGGTGAACTGATAATCCCGTATGATTTCGAAATTACAATATGAGTTTTTCTTACCAAACATAATTTTTTGAATTATGGGCACAGACAGGTAATATATTTCGTGTATATAACTTTAGATTGGATATGGGTTGCAGTCATTAAAATCATATTTTCTTTGAAATCAGTCATATTAGGAAATATTCTTAGGTCTGAGCTTTGTTCACTGTGGTGTCATAGTTATATCCTGGCGACGCCATGACTACGCGACTAAGCATTATTCTAAACTCATTTCTAAACAAGGCAAAACTTTATAATGATTTACCATGAGACTAATATCTTTCTTTTATTCTTTGTTCTCAACCCTTTTCATTGATTTTCAGCTTATGAGGACCACATATTGAAATTATTTAAAGAAATGGAAGGACGATTGTTATTTCTCCTAATTTTCATAGTACGAGAATTACAAGGTCTTTGTACTTCTTCAGAGAAACGTGAGTATATTTTAAGTTGTTATACTGCTAGAGTGACATAATAATCAGATTTCATTTTAGCTACTTCGCTTGCTCCAATCACACAATTTTCAACTAAGTCATCAGCTAAACGTACATATTTCCTAGTATTTGTTTTAGATGTAAAAACAATAATAATATCTAATTTATCATAATAAAAGCATTGCTTAATTTTCCAATATTTCAGCTAATCTTAGTCATTTGCTATCAACAGATAATACTACTACAATGATTAACTTCTCTGTCGCTTACGTGCTTGATGCTTATACGGTGTTAGAACCTGGTACTGATTGCTCGATGGATTGTTTGACACTCCTTACACCGAGATATCATGCAGAGAGTGGTAATTACTGTCCCTGTATTATCGAAAATATGAGTAACACAAATCGAATTAGTTATTACTAAAATAACTTTGGTTAGTTTAGATTCTTTCGTAATGACTCGTCCTGATGACATAATAATTTACTCTGGATATGAATCAGTTCCGGAATCAAGTATCGCACCTGTATACTGTACTAAATCGTTAGGGTTTTGTGGAGCCGATTTGTCCCTTTATCTATATTTTTCAGAAATGAATACAGGTTTTATTTTAAATATAAATTTTGCTATGAAAATAATTCATTAATATATTCGTCTTTATTTTACACAGATTATTACGTATCGGTAGAGCCAGGTGTCGATGTCAATTCGTCCTATTATTCTATTCAATATATGGGAACTCCTTTGTGTTATGTCTGGTCTAATTTAAAGTAAGGCATCTGTTAGGGGAGGCCATTATTTAATTCTTGTTATGAAGGAACGATGACTTTTAACCCTGAAATACTGCAAGCGCAGTGGCAACTTGGAGATGTAATAGGGTGTTGTTTAAAGACCAGTAATAAGTCTTGCAATCAGAAAACTTAAATGAATTCGAATAACTCAGCTTCATTATGCATAATGCTATTTTAGTGAAGACAGTTTTGCTTTTACTTATTGCTCCATCCAAAATTATTGATTTAGGTAATTTTCTTTTCAGAACTACAACTACATTATACACAACTTTCGCGAGGAACACTACAAGTTTACCAACCAATATAACTCTCACAAGCCATTCAATACCAACTAAAACCTCTTCCGAGGGAAACGTAATTCTTTCTTCACTGTCTGGTAGCGTTATTTCAACTACATTACCACGTTCCTCTCCTGTTACTTCTGGGAAAACATTCACAACGACATCAGCAGGAGGAATATTGAAATATTCAACCAAATCAACACCACCGTCTCATGCTACTTCCGAAGAACTGGTCACAGCGGGATCAACAGAAGTATTGTATACTGATACTTCAATTGTTGCTACAGTTACAAATGAACAATCGCATTCAGATCATGGTATGCTATGTGCAGTATTTAGATTAATTATTATATATTAAAATGTTTCTTCCAGCGTATTGTGAGAGCTCGAAGATATGGAAATGGATAGTCATTACTGTTAGCGTTATAGTCATTATTGGTCTAATTGTCGCTGTGGTAAGTACAATTGCCTCCTAGTTCTCGTGCTATCAAAATCACTTTTTTCCTTACATTTAGATTGCATTGCTAACGTTTTCATTCATCAATATGGGCCGGACGTCCCACACACATCCATATGAGAGCGGATATAGATCCCAAACCACTAACAAAGTGAATACAAGCAGCACTATCATGCCCCCTCCATTAGTAACAACGAGCCCCTTCACCATTGGTTTACAAGCCATCTAATGGTAACTAACAGAGTATAAGACAATCTATTTCATATACAAATAATCCGATGAATTAAACATTTATTTTCCAATTTATCAAGCAGTGTATAATTAATATTAATTTAGAGCCATTCGGCTAAGTACAGTTACAGTACTTTCTTGCACATTTTAGTGTTAGAGGTGACTAGGCATAGTTGGTGATTCTGCCTGGGCATCAGTCAACCCAGGAAGTATTATCTACTCGTAAGTACTACTATATGCAGTGATAATTCAGGACATGTTAAATAGTATTGCACATTTGGAATTGTGCTGAGTTAAAAGTGAGAACAATATCACGCCACGTGTATGTATGTACCATATGAAGAAATAGAATTCTAAACAGTGTTGGAATGTAAGATTGGATGTGGAAGGCATGGCAGTAGTCCAACGGGAAAACTACTCACAAACAGGCCTGAATCCTTTTGAATTAAGTACGTAGTCAACATATTCAATCACTTTAAAACAACTGATCTTAGTGGTACAAGTAGGTGGGACTTACAGTCCCACAGATCCATCTCTAGGAGGGATAATTGGTGGACGTGGGGGAGGCGGAGCCTGTATCAGTGGAACATTATCGGTTAACGACAGATTGGAGAACGCTGAACTACTTCCCGTGCTGCAAAGGATACAATAGAATTTATGTGGTATAGATAACACTACAAGCTAAGTAGTTAGGAGCTGACCTAATTCCGCTACTCTCGGGTGTATGCGCGTTCATTAGATTCAGTGTTGCTGGTCGCTCAGGCTTTCTTTGCTGTAATATTTAAGAATTATATTCAGACATATCAACTAATGCTAAAAACTTACGGGACATTGAATATACTGGTGGTTGGTTATGCAGTTACCAGTAGCAGGTCTCGGAGTCATAGCAACATATGGTGAATTGATTATAGTTCTGGGAGCATTATGTATTTGCGAATCAGGAAGTGGGACTGTTCTTCCACTTAGTATCTGATATGGAGATGGTGAAGAATCATGACCAGGTGGGGGAGGCACTACGGTAGAAAGACATGGCTAAAACAAGGAATATCTATTTTTTAAAACTTACTCTCAGTTATACGTATAAACATCTTACTCCCGTCGGAATACACTATATATGAATTAGTCGATATAATGACTTCTAAGTAAACCTGGACTGGTACGTGATGAGGGGAACTACGATGAATTGGGGGAGTAACGCAGTTTCCCCGTAGAGGTGATTCATAGGCACGGAAGGACATTCGATCATCAGATGGTGTGTGTAAGTGTTGAGGTATCACAGTACCACCTAATTACAATATTTTATATCATGAATAGCTTATAACGAACACTATTTAAACCCTTTAAAGCAACACTCACTAAATGATCCCTCAGGTGTAGTAGGAAATGGCTGATCCATACCAATCTCTTGACGAGGAGACCTTGCACAGTGCGAGTCTGGTACATATGACCACGGAGATGTAACATCGCTTCCACTTGTTGAAGGAGTATTAAGACCATAACTAGCATTTTTAACGTACCTTCTAAATTATTTTGTAAAGTAATATGTAAATGCATAACTCTTCTAGTAACACCATGAAAATCAATTAGGAGAGTAAAACATACGCCGTTTGTTGGGTTGAAAGAATTTCTTGCCGTTTATTTAACTTATCAGCAGGAGAGACCTTATTACGTACCATTCTGCAGAACGAATAGATATTAACTCCAATTATTAGTGTTCATCATTTAAAATAAGCAACCCACTTATTTTGAGATGAGAGTTTATGTATTTCATCTTCTCCCGTGATTCCAATACTTGTTGAAGCACGAGCTCGAGGGGATGTTCGCTAAAAAATCACCTCCTCAACTAAAATGGACTACTATAACTTTGACATTAATGCTTTAAAAAACCCGACCTCGATAGCATTAGTCATTCCGAGCATACCAGGTCCTCTTGTCTGATGAGGAAAACCTACCAGCCTACCCGAAGTTAGCGAAGGAGAGCGTGCAGTAGAAGGTATATCGTCAGACTCTTCTGATAGATTATTACGACGTCGCTAAATTAAATTACTAAACACATCCAGTCTAAAACTGAAATATCTATCGTACGGTAAGCTAGTTAGATTTTAAAATAATTTCAATTACTATGAATAACTTGTCTTTCTAAATTTCAATACAAATCTTTTAAATATATCCAATATGATATGATAACTGATAAAGGGTTATATCAGCCGACATACCAAAATAATATCGCCTAATATTGGTAGACCGCCTCTAAAACTTTTAAACTTTTCTTTAAAGTTATGTTACGTGAAATGAAATAAATACAAGCTTACCCCTCCAATTATTTTGTTGATAAGTTTGCTGATTCCTCTGCTACCTGAATCTGAACCATCACTACGTCGTGCTGTATGTCCAACACGAGATGGTTGTTGCCCACGTGGAGAAGAGCCCGGATTTTCAGCTTGATGGATTCGGTTAACATCCACTATAACAATACTTGGTAATTTTATAGTGGATGTTCTTAATTAAATTAATTTCAAAAGTAGGAATCACTCATATATTTGATTCCTAATCAATCAAAAACAAACCATAGTAAACAAATAAACACGTGAATAATCATCACACCTAAAGCACAATCACATACCGTCCTTGTCAGCCAATTCGATAACAGCTCTATCAGGCTTTTCCTGACTATCCTCGTTATGAAGACCTGGCCTTTTCTTGCGGATAGCATCCTTACGCTTAAGCGTACCCTTCACAACACCATTTAAGTCGATATCGTTAAGATTTGGGCTGCTAATGGAAAGATTTGTTTTCAAAGGACGGTGCTCTGCTATCAGCCGATTTTTTTCGCGTCTGGGTAGTGTACCAAAAACACCCGATGGCGGCTGCTGCTCAGAAGGGGAGACAATTGGAAGACCAGATGAAGCAGGTGGGTCAACTACAACTCATCACAATCACAGAACGACAGAGGCACTTACTACACCAAAATTAAGTTTATTTTAGTGCAGATTATCTAACTCACATCGTATGAAGCGTAATTCATTTCTATCAGGATTAGGTTGTATTGTCATTACGTGCCGAACTGCTGAAAAACAACAATTGTAAGTACTTATTTTTAAAAAATCACACAAAAAGCCTTTCAAATGAGTTAGTATAATAAAATCATACGTCCTGGACGGCCGATATCATTCTTCCCAATTTTTTTCTTTAGTTTTCGTCTTTCTTTAACTTCAGGCTTTATTTCAGCTTCTCTGCTAGCTGTCTGTTCTTTTATTTCAATGTAGAGTTTTTCATACATTTCCCTTAGTTGTCTAAATATATAGGAATAATTCTTAATTGAAAATAATTCAACCCTGGAAGAACTAATAAAGTTTACAGGTATGAAATTATATCCAATGGAGAACAGCACATTTTTCTATTAATCCATTAAATTAAAGTTGTGCAAAGATGTGATAAATCTAACAAAATTTAACGGGATAAATGATATTAAAAAACTAACTTATTGCTATCCTCTCGATCAGGCCCCAGTTTTACATATATTTCCGTAAGATCTCTGGCAATATCTGACTGAACCCGTTGAACCAAAGCCTCTTGTTCTTCCTTAAAAAACAGTTATGAATCAAAATCCAAAAATCGAGATTAGAAGTGGGAAGCTATCCCCAACAGTGTGCCTCTGGTTTTAGATTGTGTCATCTTAAAATTAGTGAAAATAACACATTTACCATGAGTATATATGTTAAACAATAGCTTAATTCAAGTATTCTATTTTTCCTCCCTCTATTTCTTTTCATCCAATATATTTTGATTCTATAAATAATTAAACATACTACCAAAATATTTTTGTGTTGGTTTTAAACACCTCTTAAAAAAGATATTTGCCGTATAGTACTAGGATTTTCCACGCCTCTCTTATAGACTTCTTGTACAACGAAGAGTTTTCTCCGATGATGGACAAAAAACATACTCATCACTGTGACTAGATGCAAATATTTATCTAATAGTTAACTATGATTACGAATTCCCTTTTTCTTTTAGTATAATAAACCTTGTAGCAGGGTGTTACTTCTACTATGTTAATGACTTTGCTTAGCTTAAAATACTTATAAAGAAAAGTGGATATTATATAAAGACTTAAATAGTAAGTATAAAATATTACCCACAAAAATTCTTCTGTACTTTTAATTAGTGCTTAACTGTCGACTGAGTTACCTTATCGTACATTTACTTTTAAATGCGTATATGAAACATACTGAAAATCCCTCTCGTTCCAGTTCTTCCCGATATTCTTTGAAATCATTCAGTAACTGGGCAAATGTCGGACGTTCTTCAGGTTCTACCTATAGAAGCTATCAGCTCAGGTACCAAAATATTAACTATTAGCGTACGCAAATTAACTAACATTCCAACATCGTTGCATTAGTTCTTTCCATTTCAGGGGGCAATTATCAGCGATAGGTAGCTCCAGTGCTTGTGTTGATACCTAACATCAAAAAAATTACTTTGAATACGAAGAAAGCTCAATGATAAAGAAACATATTTTAGTACACCATCCATATAGCAAATAATCTTTCACCACAGATAAAGCTGCATAAGTAATAATAAGAATTATGGTTAGACAATAATTAACACAGGAATTTAAAACATCAAAAAAGTGTAAAATCAATGTCTAAACATGAAACAACCAATAATCAACTAAAAAAGACTTAATCGCATACCAAAAATGCTACTGTGATTGGAACTAAGTCTTGATATGGCTCTTTCCTAGTTAACAACTCCCATAAAACAACGCCGAAACTCCAAACATCAGATGCTTCAGAATAACGCATAAATCGGTAAGCTTCTGGAGCCATCCAAGCATACGTACCAACAAGGCTTTGTCTGAAACATTGTAACGACTATTTTCACAATAATCTTATATGATGTACAGAATTAAGCTTAATCTACCTCTTTTCATCATGAATATTTATTTTCTTCGTCACACCGAAGTCTGTTATTTTTAGTGTCAGTCGATCTAGAGCTTTTCCACGACACTTTTGACAAGATCCATCAGCCTATTAAATTTACAGACATAATGACTTAATTATATATATAGTAGGAATCTATCTACCTGAATTCCATCATGGAGATGAATTGACTGTGTAGGTGAAGTAGGAGTAGTGACCGAAAGGTTACATAAGCAAACACATTCTTTAACCAAGACTGGAAAGGTAGATTATAGGATAGCATAGAATAATAAAGAAGATATAAGAGGTATTGAATATCTTAACAAACCATTGTCCGCTTTGAGATCCCTGTGAACAAGTCTTTCCTCACTTAGACATTTCATTGCAGAAGCTATTTGGGCAGCCCAGTCAACCAAAATCCTTACTGATACGAAAGAATTAACCACTTTCTGACAGACCGTTTTCAGTGATCGTCCTGTAATAGCGAAAGAGAATCCATTAAAAATATTCCTGTAAATTTGTTGTGAAAATCTTCAAACAAGAAAGATCTAGATTAACAACGGACCTTCACATAATTCAAGAACAAGGCCAATGAATGGTTGTTCCAAACAAACTCCTAACAACTGAATAATGTTTGGATGCCGTAATCGATTAATAACCACAGCCTCACGTTTCAAAGCTGAAGTAGCACACAATGATAAAAAATATACCGAACTTTTTAAATAGTAAATTCCACTTTAAACCATCTCTTACTCTTAGAAAATATATTTTCATTTTAAAAAATTAATTAGAATACCATCAATTGAAAGTTGGTTTTTCCGGTCATCTCGAAGGTGTTTGAGAGCAACAAACTATAAAATCACAATTAGGCCTAGCTCCAATAAAATATCTTCTTGAATTTAATTTAACAAGAACAAAACTTACCGAATTATTGTAAACAACCTTATACACAACAGCACATGCTCCTCTACCAATTTCTTCTCTTCCATTAGGTTGACTAATTTCACTTGAGAAAATTTCAGTAGCATCGCATCCTATGGTAAGACAAATTAGCTAGGAATATACTTATTTAAAGAAAAATTTTCAACTACCCAGTAATTTTACGTAATTAGCCGGAAAAAGTCCACGTTTTCCATCTATTTCACCCAGGTACCAATCTTCTTCGTCTCTACAACATATTATATTCCGAAAGAAGTACAACATAAAATGTTGTCTAATAACATAATTTTGACCTAAACTAACGATTTTCTAATTAATTTTACAGTAGCTCCAGCACATAAGTTAAGTTCGTCCGAGTTCCTTGCTACGTAGTCGAATTGGATTTCAAACACCTAATATTAAAAGTACCATAGCAAGAAAAATACACCAGGAAATAAATGTAAATTTCAAGGATATGATTACTATTCACACACTTGACTTGGTTCTTCCTCTCGAGTGGAGTCTTCATGATCACGAAAAATAACTATAATTACGATTAATATTTTTAGACATAAAATACTCTTGATACCTATATACAATAAAGTGGATCTCATACCTTCACCATCTGTTACTTCTCCATCGCTTTCCCGGTTGGTCGATGGTAGCACGCCTGTGAGTAGGCTATGTTCACGTGAACCATCTACATCCGAGTCCGTTGATGGAGATGAGTAAACTTTAAGACAGTCAATAACATAGAATTTTCGTTGACCTTTAATGGAGTAACTAGGATATAAATATGTAAAAATATAATAGGATTTACAGATTTAGTATTAGTATTAAACATATTTAAAATTAAATAGTGCTGTATTTTTTAAAAATCTATGCACTTCTATCTAAATTTACCGTTGTGCGAGGTTATATTCGTGTATTGAGGAGCAGACAGAAGGTTATTTTCATCGTCTTCCATTTCGTCTTCTGTCCACGTGAGCACCTCGCAACTCACACTACCCTGCTTGTGTAGACCTAGCCGGTCACTGACCGACGGCCAAGCACGAGTTTCCTGTTAAAAAGGATTATAGCAATACAAACTAGAAAGAAAATAGTACTGATTAAACTACTCAGAACAAGTAATCATCGAAAAATATTATAATTTCCCTTGATGATTTTAAGTACAGCATAGATTTCAAGAGCACAATAATGTGGTAAATATTGGTTTTGTTTCTGTAAGGTAGAGATGACCTAAATGATAGTCTCAAGTATATTTATAAAAAGATACTTTAGATATGCTTTTAATTAGAATATTCACCTCAAATTTCTCATAAAACAACGGTAAATTTGAATACAAGTGCTTAGAATTCTAAAAATTACAAAAAAAATCTACAAATAATGAAAGTGCTAATAACTATAATGAAGTAGGCTTAATGAATAATAATAACGAGGAATGGTTTAATTTTCCAACAGATAATCACAAGGCAAGAAAATGTATAAAAATGTTGGAATGCTTTCTGAAATACCTGAAGAAAAACAATTCACACTGATTAGATGGTTATCTATGGGAGTTGCCATTTGTGTATTACTGGAATTGATCCCATCTAATGTACACGCACGTCTGTACGCTCTAGCTTTTGCATGCTTTTTCTCTTCAACTACGCCACGCCCATTGAATCAAAATGCAGACATGATTCCAATCATCGTGTTGGGATAAAGTAAAGCTACATTCTATTCGCTGAAACAATTTTTCAAATTACTATATTATACGAAATTATTGCGGCAAATAATAAATTTACATACGGATACATTTATAATAGTATTTAGCAAAAATCACCAAAATTATTTTGACATTTATAATCTTCACAAAGTTGATGTTTTCTTAGCAAAAAGAACGGGAAATCCTTGTATAAAAGCCTACTACCTTATTATTCATGACATATTGCTCAGAGGTAAGAAGGAAAATTGCTTTAACGTGCAAACTATAACAAAAATATTTAAATCATACTAAAAACTAATAGTTTATGCATAGGTTTAGGATGATGAAAACTAGTATTTGATGGATAGTATAAGTCTAAACAGTATTAACTGGAAGTAATGTAATTTAAATACTGTTAATAGCTGTGATACAAATAAATACATCAAAGTAGCCTCTCAATGTAACCTTACATGAACTTCAACTTCAAAAATTAATCATAATTGTCTCAAATATAACATTGATTTTTCAAGCGTTACTTATTGCGGGAAATTTAAACATAGGACAGCACGTGCAATATCAACAGAATGAATTATTTGCAAGGGAAAGTAGCATATCTAGGTTTTTAGCGGCAAGTAGATAGCAATATCACTTTGTGTCCGTGTTAAAACTGAAATGTCTGTTAAATATAATACTAAAGCCACGACTAGTAAATATCAGGAAAAATCTCCAATATGTACTAATATCGAAAGGTTTAGAGAAAGCATCTAGAAAGTCCAACCAGTTATTTTATGAACTATAACGGTGTAATAAGTATTCCATAAAAGGGTACGCCATTGCCATCAACAATACTTAACAATTACTTTCCTATATGTCAATCACCTGTAGGCACTGTTTAAATCCTACAAATGTCTAAACCTATTGTTTCAACAACTATTAATATGAAGAAAATATAATATTACTTTTTATAGGACAAGCAATATATATTATATACATAATTTGTTCAAAAATGAATTAAAATAGAAGACAGTACCGAACAAAATTGGAAAAACTTGATTCCCAGTGCAACCCATTAATCAATATCTATAAAGTATTCAACTAGTATGTTAAATTTATTTGTCTAAAGCATTAAGAAATAGGATATTTTATTTGAAATTATACCTTTAATACATATAACAAATAATTTTGCCTCGAATGTTGCCACAAAATTGTACAAGACATCAAAAAGAAGTTCATGTTTTCAGAAAATATGATACTTACGTTTTCGATAGCTCCTCCATTAAGGCGAATGTAAGGCAAGCCCGATGTCTTCATTCTAAAATTTATACTCATTGTGAAATATTATTCTATGAAGCTTAAAGCTATATTCAAAGCATATTTTGATCCAATATCAATTACCGATAACATAAATAAACATGTTAAATAACTTATTCTATAGGTGTTAGAAAGATAAGGACTAAAAAATAAACTGCCAAATGAAGAGCGTGAAAAAGGTGTAGAGTATAGGAGAAAGTCAAAAAATTAAAGTGACATGAGTTGTGACTGGAGTTAACTAGAACTTATATTTGAAAACGTGTTTTAATGTTATGAATTCGTATAAAAAGTGAGTTAAGCACAAATTATGATGAGGAATATAATGACACGTGGATGTTGCATTTACTGAAGTTATTAGATAAATTTGAAAGATTTGAAGAAGAGAAAATAGGGAAAGGGAAAATAGGGAGTGGTAGAAATAAAAAATGGTGCTAAAATCGAATTTCGATCGAAGGACGCGGTGGTGGCCAGAATGCGCGTGCGCCTTGCGTAAAACAGGCCGATAGCAACGACTAGTTCCCTACTAGGCAGTGATATCATAGGTCGTAGTTGTTCGATACCGCATATACGTCGATTATTTTATTGCATACAGGAAAAATATGCTCATTCGTCCACTAATTGAGAAACTAATCGATTAACTTATCATTGGCAAGATATTTAATTACGAATCATATCTCTCTTATTCGAAGATCTTATACATTAATAACATCCCTGCTACACAATTATAACATTTCCCGACAGGACATCTTATAAGCAAGGAAATTTATTTAACAGTAAAAATGATGCCCTTGAGAACTAATTGAGGCTGTTAGCTTTGTACTATAGAATCAGAGTTCGAGAATTTGATTTAAAATATCTAACATTGTATTGCCTACAAATGCATTCATTAATTTCAGTGAAAACTTCAATATTTCCAATTAAATCGTGAAGAGGGGCGAAGCATAATCCGATAAGTGTATTTACAATTGGTTTTCAGCACGCTCATGATGATGATTTATAATAAATACTAACTGGTAAATAACATTTTGCTATGGGGAGTAAGTGAATAAAAGGAGAAGATAAAGTAATATAGCATACAATTCTAATTGCTGGATTATGATATCTATCCATGCAAGCGTGTAATTTGCACAGCTTGACTACTAAAATCAGGAATCATTGAATAATTCAATGTGTACAGTAAAACGAGTATAGAGCACAGAAAACTAGCTGTGTCATTTATGAGATATGAAAATATTTATTTAAAACAACCATATCTTAAAAATAATGTATGTTATCCTCTAATTTTCATTTACAGAAGAATCGTATTATCACACAAATGATATGGCAGGGAGCACATCTTTTATATACGTTGTCAAAACAAGGTTATCACATAGTCTCTCTAGCATTTGCTTTGCCCATTTGATGAGACAGCTTTGTCCTTACATACTGAAACAATCCAGTAATATTTAAAACATTCAATGCATTTGTGTCATAATGAAAATATGATGCATTGCTCATCTTTTCATCAGTAGTGAAGACAGAGTTATTTACATGTTTCAAGGTTTTATACAGAGATCATATATGAAAGTAGGTAGAAATAAAATAAACCAGCATGCCTTCAAAATAATAATTCGGAAAAAAGTTTATTATAAAGTCTAACCGTTCCTCTGTCTCTTAGTTCGAACTCTTCTATTTGCAATTCTGCAAACTCCACATGTTACTGGACATTGTCTCCTAACTAGAGAGCGGATGGTAGGGTGGGGATTATTGCATAAAAATTGTCGAGATCGACAAAAATTGATTCCTGTACGTCTATCGCCGACATCAGCGCATCCTCAACGAATTTTATTAACTGTATCACTATTTACTACCAATGAATAACTTACTTCTTTCCTGAATGGTGGGAATACAAAAGCCACAAGTGACAGGACAATTTCGCCTCATTGATTTAACGAGACTAAACATTTAAAATAAAGTTAAGGTGAACAAGTTTTGAATATTACAAACCATGGAAACTTGCCAGCATGCAACTAAAACATTGGAATATAAGAAAAAGCCAGAACCTTACCGTCGCCTACGACAAAAGTGTCGTATTCTAGGACAATCCGATAGATTAGTTTTTGGGTTGATAACATCTTTACAGACATCGTCTCTAAATAACTGAGCGGTCGTAATAATGGGTATTTGAGTTGATGTGGAAGATAACTAAAATATTCTAAATATATTAATTTTAAATAAATTATCAGTTAATCTTCGAAAAAAAAAGATCATTTTAGTACTTTAATTGTCCCTGTTGATACAGTTGTAGATATATTTTCCAATAATTCAGTTATTGTAGACGCAAACTCCCCCAGCGTCGTTTGCACAGAGCTCGATGGCCAGCCACTTTCCTCGCCATGCACTGGTGTATCATTGGTTGCAACTCTTTCAGATGTCGCAGATTCACTTGTTGTAAAAGAAGTGAGTGAAGGAATTTTTTTTTGAGCTACTCTCTTAGAAATTAAAAGAATAAATATGAGAATAATTGTCGATTTCATATGTATAGTTTTCAGTTGTTTAGCTAGTTTTATATGCATCTTTTAATGTACCAGCTCAAATATTTTCTCAAATACTTAAATGGTGTTTATTTATTTTGTAATGCTGATCAAATGTTATTAAAGCCTTTTTGGTATGATTGGAAAACATTAATTCATGTGGTTTGTAATCTGGAAAAATTATAGATTAATTTGTTTATCATTCCACTTTTAGTTACTGGTATCAGTATATAGATAGGGAAATATAATTTGAAATTTTCATTTCTACGCATCTTAGTGCTCCGTTAAGTCTGTTTCCCATTAGACAGGTTTGCCTAGACAATTTAATCCAGATATATATGGGTTGTTAAAGTGACCTTAATTGATATTTGTTGCAGTATTTACATAGCGCAAATCAATTCAATAATATGATGATACATGCAAGTGAAATTCGACTACCTGAGGTATGCACATGTTAATATTGAGTGAAATATGTGCTAAAAGTAATTACCTAATTTTAAATTTTAAATTATTAAAAACATTATTCTATAGATTGGAACAATATCTTTCAAGAACCATCGTTGGGATGTACTAAAACAGATATATAAGGGCGTGTTTTCACAAGTCTACATGGTATATATGATGTATTAGGACCAGCTAAACTTGATAGTGTACTAATTTTAAGCTTAATTATTAAAGTAGTTATTTTTAGTTGAGAGATTCGAATGACAAAAAGACACTTCTCGCCATGAAAGTTGAAAAACAATCAGGATGCGAAAGGTAAGAACACTTTTCAGTATCCATAAAAACATCTAAAAACATAGTTTAAGACCAGTTTTGAAACTTGATGTGTGCGTACTGACAAAGATGCGGGGAGTTGTTGGATTCCCTCAACTTATTGTTGCGGGGAGAACGGAAGGTTTTAAGGCATGGATTTCTGTCAATGAAAGATTTAATACCAAAAGTAGATATTGTCTTTTAAATTTTTTATTTTGATACTTTGTAATTTTAAATAAGTAGGAATTTACTAAAATATGGAATATGTCAGTTCTGCGTAATGCGGCTAGTTGGACCAGATTTATACACCTTACTAGTCAACATGCCAAGAAGGATGTGAGCTAGAAAAAGATTAGAAAGTAATAGAGGAAAAGATAGATAAAGTAATATGATTTGATTAGATGGTTTTCAAAAAATATGTGAAATATCAAAGTGTCTTAAGGTTCACATTGTCTACCACCTATCGTATTGCTATGCAAACTCTTGATAGGATTGAAAGCTTACATGATATTGGCTACCTCAATAGGTTAATATTGATTAAAAGTTCTACATCCTTAGCTTACTTTAGTTGTGTTTTAATTCTCGGTTATCTTTAGAGATATAAAAGCACAAAACTTTGCAATTGGACTTGAAAATGATGCATCTATCATTTATATGCTTGACTTCGGACTTACCAGGAAATTCAAGTACTAATACTATAATTTATTAAATAATAATGAAAACATTATAAAAGTGGAAGTATTAACTGTTTTGTAATAAATTAGCACTTAAAGTTTTTGTGTTTATGAAACCTGATGGTTCACTTATCTATCGAAGAGGGAGCGGACCTTGCGTTGGCACATTCCCATATTCCCCGCTTGCTTCTGCCACCATGAGAGATCAAGCTCCTAAGGACGATCTTGAAGGATGGATGTATATGATGTATGAAATGGTCAATGGTGCGTATAATATTGCAATATAATACGTAGAAAACTCGAAGATTATGTCAAAGATGATAATGTGAACAATCGCACAATTCAATCACAATATTTTATACTATATTACCTAGTGTATCAAATATTAATAACCTATTTAATTTTTTGGCGAAAATAATAGTCTGCGGTATCACATTTCGTCTAGTTAATAATTCAATTACAAGTATAACAATCTTGATGAAAAGTAAGGAGTAGAAAGTTGTTTTCCTTTGTCTATATGAGACTTAGAATCTCATCAATTAGCTATGAGCACGATCAAATCTAAAGAAAATACTCAGGAATCTAATTTTTCTTAACCCCGATGGTGTACTGACCATGTTTTTAATGAAAACCAATACAACAAAATAGACAGACATCTTATAGAAGAGATCCAGTAAATATTCTTTATACCATTTAAACATTAACTTATTAATAATGCTTCCAAGTATTGTGAAATTTTAATAGTACACAAACGCTCTGAATTGTAACGTATTAATGGAAAGTTAGGATTAAGGTTCCTTACCGTGGTTCTCAGAATCAGTGTCGCTAGATCACAGTTTGACAAGGGAGTGGAAGATGTATGCAAGAACAGAATTCCGTAGAGAGTTATTTAATAATATAGCACATGAGTGGGAAATCATTTTTAACCGAATCATCAACACAAGGTACATTTTAATTGTCCTACTTATTTAGCAATTATATTTATTGTAAAATCCGAGTGAAAGCTACACCCGCTTACTACTTTATGAAAATAGAAAAGTCAGGTTTGAAGAACGTCCTAAGTATCAGCAAATTCGTCAGTTATTGATGGCCGTAGTTCGTCGTCTCGCTATTCCATTAGATGTTCCATATGACTGGCAAGTGAGTTTGGTTAATATTTTTTATAGAAGTATTCTTCAATATTTTATAGGTTTACCCATCACTTATTTCGTTGGTGCAGAAGTCTACTTCGTTTCACATACCAATTAATGAGGAACTAATCAATGAATATAAAATGAACTTTAAGAGTTCCATTGTAGACACAATTGTTTAAACAATTATAAGATACTGTTAATATGTCCTTTATTCTAATCAATATGTCTACTGTTAAGAAGATTTATTGCGTCTTCATTCAGCTAATTTAGAATTTAGTACTTGTTCTTAGCTTTCTTGAATGAAATTTAATTTTTCCTTGATATTTTTGATTGTAGTTTGAAGTAAAAATAATGCCTCTAAAATTCGCTTTTAAGTTATATAATAATGGTATAATTAAATGTATCACAATCTGCTTGGATAGTTTTTCATGCAATTAGTACTTTGTATTAGAACTACAGACTGGGCATTTAATATTTTGAGACATTTGTGATTTGAATTGTAATGGGTTAATACTAATTATTTACATATGATTTGTAGATAACAAATGGAAATATTAATTTTTAAAATCTCTTAACGAACTGATAATTTCTAATATCTTATTAGTTAAATCACGAATGTACTTAAGCCTATGAAAACGATACTGAACAAATATGACAATTCAGGACAATGATCATATTCCACCGTTTTTCTAACATTAAATAGCGAAGCAACATTTAAATTAAGTATGGAAGTTTGATTTTATTTAGTTTTACTATTAGACAGTCCTATTTTTTTTTAGAGAAATAGGCCACTTCTTTGATCCTATAGAGGACATACCAGCGGTTCAATAGTTTAAAACGCTTTTCGTTTTGCCCGGAACTGATTCATTAAGAGAAGGAATAAGTTAATGCACCAATCATTGAAATTAGCTGATTTGAGTTGTATTCAACATCTTTGTGAAGTGATAGTGTAAAATAGTGGATTTAATTAAGTTTAAATACATCGAATGTCAATTAATTGGCCAGTGAAATTAAAGATATATATATATATGACATTGAAAACCTTTTCTTAGATGAAATTACATATTTATTAATAAATATACATTATTTGAACATATGGAAGATTTTCAGTCAATCATTAATTGTGCTAACATGTTCTCACTGACAAAATTTTTCTAGGAGCAAAGCTGATAAGTAATTATCTGTTTCCTACAGTTTCCTTAATAAAACTCCAACTTTAGATCTTTTAGAGCTATTTTATTTTATGACGTCTCATCATAATATCTTAAGACGTGATTGTAGTAACGCAGTGCATCAACCATGAGACGCTGAACGACTGCAGCAAAGTGATACGCACCAAGGTAACACAGGTATGCTAACCTTTTAATCTAATCCAATTATCTTTTAAATATATGTTCAGACAATTTAGAATAGGTGATAAATTGAGGTCTCATAAAAGTGGAATTCGTTCTTACGAAAGCATGATTATTGAGACCAAACACAATTCCACAGAAAGTCAGAGGTCTAATTATCTTATCTCTTTAACAAACTCACAATATGGAAGAAATGTGGCCAAATCAAAAACTCTCAATTCCATTCTTTTAAAATTGGTAAGTGGATGTATGAATTTTGCTAAAAGCTCTTGATTAGAAGTAGCGAAATTTGTTTCCACTCTGCAGGAAAATATTAACGCAATACAACTATAACTACAGGTATATTAAGCATGTCTGTCCATTATTATGGAATTTCTTTTTCCCGTTTATTAAATATCTCTTGCCTGTTCCAGTTTATTTATGCAATTACCAATTATAACGATGCACAAGAATCTAAAAGGAAAAAAAATGCTTGATATTGAAACTTTAGCTCATTCTAATTTCACTTAAGCCCAAGTTCCTTTCGGTGTGTCAATTCCTCTATCGTGTACTCAAATAAGTTTACTTTGAAAACAACCTTTCACTAGTATGCTAATAATCTTAATATAAAATAATGTGCAATCGAGAGAGGCACTTACGCTTAACCTTAAAAATACAAGATATTTCACAAAGCTTGTTGGTATGATGCTCGAAAAGTCATTGCTAAAAATGTCATATATACGACTATAGAGAAAAGAGTAAGTAGGTTTTCTTATATTTTTAATGGAAGGCAGAATCGTATGTTATATATATATATATATATGTGTAAGCCAGTCTCCGAGGTGTTCACAACTGTTTTCCGAGCAAAAAGGTAATCACCTCGTCTCTACGTTTTCCCAATTAATCACATCGAGCACTGATGTTTAGCTCTACATTATTCAATTTGGATGGTTGCAAGCGGAATACATGGAAGTGCGCTGAGACAGGGATTATCATCACGGATCTCCTGTAAAAGATTGCAACAAAACCTTAGTTCTTCTACTGAATGTACTTCTAATCACTCATTAACGCACTTTATTTCTTGTTAGTGCACTAATTTATTCTATATGCAAATGGTTATCTTTTCTTTTCAATATTCAGCTAAATTTATACCGTCACAATTTGTTCTTTTTTCACGTTTGTTGTATGTCTACATATTTATGATTACCGGCTGAACTATTATAAGCATTTCATATTTAAATAATATTTAATTCGTCAGAGACTTATATTATTAAGTAATTCTATATGTTATCTGGAACTGTTACGGTTAACAATTAAAGGATTTTACCATCCTCTTTATGTGGATATCTTTACAGAGTTTGTCTTTGAGAAATTTGAAATTGTCCAGTGGTAAATTTCCCATTTGTTCAACGATTGTAGACTGAAGGGAAAACTGGCACCAACATATATTGTTTCTTCTACTGTTTTATAGTTTTTGTGTTTTTCTATTATGTCTTTATTAACATTTAGCCACTGCCTTCACCATTTTATATTTTAGTCTGTTACAACCTGAGTGTTGCTGCTCCTCACCTACTTTGTTGAATAATTACTGTACATTGTCTTTTGCTCACGAGCTAAATAAATCTTTAAAAGTAGGTTTTGTTTTAATTTGTGTACGAGTTCTACAATGTACTATTTATTCTATTCTAATAATGTCCCATACCTTCAACAAATATCTCAGTATTTATTAGTGAGAGAGATACTTACTATATTTGATCTAAATAATGATATTTAATAAATAGTTCACTAAAGTGATAGGAAAATAATCTTCTCATTATTAGTCTTTTCTTTTCTTTATTTAGTGGTTAATTTCATTTATATCCATCTAGTACATAGAGTGTAGCTGGTGACATTGATGCTCGAAAGGTTGTTGAGGGTCCTTTTCTTTCTTCTGTTCCTCTATTCCTTTAAGCTTACAAATCTTGTTAATTGCTGGACAAAGTACGACTAGCAATTATCTGCAGCAATATAATATCCTTGTATTTAAGTAGTATTTAGTATTTTAGCGATTTCTGTAATTATAGAATTTATTGTCTACTCTAGGGCTAAAGTTAATATAAGTACTGATAAAAGTTACTACCACTATCAAATTAAAATAATGCTCAAATTATGGCGCGTACCCAGAAATATATGTATCTGAGATAATTACTTTGCGACTAAAATACATGTTTAAATAATATCTCAACTTTTTCTAGAATAAGTTTTCTTTAGGTGATATATCACTTAAAGAAGACATTAATCTATTAAAGCAAAGTGATTGAAGTGACAAGGCTTCGCTCACACGTCTATTGCTAATGTTATTTTCACTTCCTGACTTTATACAAGCGCTTTCCGTTTTCCTCCCCCTCTAACTCCTCTTCTCTATCTCTTTTTTAGCCTTCCTACACCTTGCTCACTCTAACATCGGATATGGTGAATCGAGGATTAAGAACGTGGTAATCAGACTGCGATTATCCGATTAACTTTCCCTCGCTCTAAGTCCCGTGTTTTGAAAACTACTTCAATCTCCGTTTTATCGCCATTGTAGTGTTTATTAGTAATTATCTAATCAATTTCATTCTTTAACTTGCCATTAATGGATAATGTTCTATTGCAAATAAGAGAACACTAGTTTTACTCTTATTATTCTTTTATTTTATTCACATTTTCAGTTCAGAATCTACTTTTTACTTTTTATTTTTCCGTTCAGCATGCATCCAATTTCCCATTTTCTACGTATTTTTCCATCCTTACACATGTTTTTGTATTCTATTAGCCTACTATTCCTCTATTATCTCCTAGTAATGTCAACAAGCCTTTCGTATTCTGCTTCGACATCTCCTGAGCACGAAAGCTGTAGTGATATCATTCTGAGCTAAACTCAACGACACTAGAAAACTATATTTGTTCAACTCTTTCTTATTTGATGAAAATAGGATGGGAAGTTAAGTATATGTGATACCACTCATTTACAGTGTAAATAACTCACAATAGTTCTTTAAACGCAAATAAATATCTCAAATATCATCCAAGAATTGGTTAATATAATATTGATATGTCCTTTCTTTTATAGCGCAAGGACTAATAATGTCCAGCATAGAGCGCACTTCCGTTAAATTTTTCGAACTTCGTTGAAGTAGAACATGAATAATGCGTGCACTTAGCACACTTAGGTAGCGATGTCGGCGGAAGTCGGTATTACCACCTCATAATTTCCTATATCATTAGAAAATTTTATTATGAAGCAATGAAGCTGCTGTAATGGGTAGTGCTTTTTAGATAATCCAGATTACCGGCTACCTGGAAATCTCATCACCAAACATATGATGGTTGGAATTATTCATATAGTATTTATTCTTCATTGAGCACGTTGACCACACTCTCCTCATGCAATCACTTATTGTATCCTGCCAATTAGTTTTATCTCTTTGATCTTTAAAATCCTTTTTTATCTTTTAGTCAATCTAATGAGTAATCTTTCTTTTTTGAATGCTGTTCACAAACAATTTCGTTTAAAAAAATTTAGATAAAGCTACGCTTCATAAGTTTTACCATTATCTTTTATAATTTATCAAAAATATTGAATCAGACTTTCTTCGAGTATAGTAATGAACACAGTGGGCAAATTCATGCACAATTCCATGCAATTTAGACTAATAATCTCCCAAAGATGTTTTCCTCACTGAGTTTAATACGAAAGAAAAAACAGAACGCAGTCTAATCTACCTGGTTTCCACCCAGATCGTCCTGTATCTTCTTCCTAATCCTTCCGTCATGTCTAGTGCAGAGAATGAAGTCGATTACAGTGTTGAAGCATTCCTAAAAACGGGTGTTCTATTCAAAATAATCTCTAATTTTCATTTCATTGATTAAATAAAATTAGCCTTTGTAATAATGATCAACACTATAGACTTATTTTAAGAGACATTCTAGAGTAGAACTTTTAAAAATATATGTAATTTACACTATGAGAAATAAAACCGATGCATTTGAAGTGAAGATTTTACAATTGTTTTTCGCCGTGTAATAATGGAAGCCAAGCAGCCACAAGTCGTGTACCAAGTAGTTGTGCGCAAATTGTCAGTGTTCGAGAACTACGTGATTAAATTGGTGATAGGTGTATGCCATTATGCGACGAACGCCCTAACAACCCAACAACATAAGCCACCCATGATTCCTTCTAAAATAGCACAGATGTCAGTGAAGCTATGAATGCCTAATCACTTTGTCGATATGCCTGGTAACTTCTCAATCTTATATAGTTTTTTTCGCTCATACATCTTTAAGATTTCCAGTAACAAAAAGATACATAATTTAAGCCAACAAATTTGATGTTTTTGAGCTGTCCCATTCTTTAGTTCTCTTTTTGTTCTATACGCCCATTATTTCTGGCGTTGGTATGACAAAGTGTGGTTTTATCTCTAATTACAAGGGTAACTTTGTATATTACTAATTTTCTGATACCCCTTTCGCTTACAGCTCTAGAGTACATAATTTTACGAAGTTTATTTTAGTATTATACAAATAGTATTAAACTTCAGTTGCTTTCTCTACAATATTTTGGAATGTTTTAGTAATGCCCGACATAAGAACTAAACATACTGTTTTTCAATTTCTTCCAAGTATAAATATCCAAAATGTATTACTTCCCAGTTTTCCGAGCATTTTCATTTTCTCTCTATATTCATATTATGCCACTTTGACGAAATTTCATGGGCTGTAGGCAATTACCCGTTCAGCTGCATTGTTTTGCTCCTGCCTTGTTCAAAGGAGTTCTCTTAGAGCTCAAACTTTTAACGGCTTCCTGTAATATCTTCCACTGACATTTTTCTCATGAAACGATAGGAAAAATATTTTTGACAATTGTAAATAAATGATTTTAATATAATTGTCCATAAATATTTTCCTATATGACATACAACTCAATTAAAGGGGTATTACCACTACTAGAATATAATTCATTTATTTAAAGTTCGAAATTATGCGATCAATATTTAATAGTATTAAAAATCTTAAATCGAAATATCAACAACAATCAATCCCAATATTGCCATTATCGCCTTAAATCTTATTTCATATTTATTTATTTAATTCCACTCAAGTAAAGCAAGTCAAGCAACTAACAAAACATGATATTAACAAGTAAAAGTAGGGAAGAAGTAAGTAAAGAAACATTTGAAATAATTTCAAAGTGCATGAGAGCAAGTTTCTATTGGGTTAACATTGAAAATTATTTAATCCTAACAATAGACGTCATAATGATGTTACCGGAAGAAAACTGGCAACCTTCTGGTCAACGCCAAACATAGTTCAAAAAAACGTCAAGTCTAGACGTTAGAATTTTTAATCTTTAACTATTATTATTATCAAATATCAGTCAATTTCTAGCCATTATGAAAGTATCACTTACTTTTAAAAATAACGAATGAGTTAGTTTGCTCAGTTCATTGTTCTGTGATAGGACTTTCAGTTAGTTTTGCATACACAATTAAAGCAACGGATTACCTCCTTTTAATTATATTATTTAAAAATATGCACTTTTACTAGTTGGAGGATTTTTTCTTTAAAAAAACTGTCTAATTACTACTAGCTTCAGCAAAATGGGAATCGTATAAAACGAATAGCTATGTTTATAAATTATTTGCTTTGGTTAAAAGTTGCATCCAATATAAATCTAAATATTTAAGAAAGTGCTTATGGTCCGGAAATGTTTTAACTAGATGCCTTCTAATGTTAAGATGGTATTTGCTCATCTAAATTTATTTAGCTTAATTCACTTGCAATAAAGATCTGATAATTATACGTACAAAGTAAGTGTTGAAGAATACTGTTATCCTTTTCATAACAAAGTGCTAGCAAGTGTTTGGAGTTACAAGGAATCTGTCTAAAATATTTCGAAGTGAATGTTTACTTTGGCTTATGTGTTCTGGCTAGATTATGCTTAGACAGAAAGTGGTTTAAGTACAGCTGATTTTCTCAGAAGCGATCGTTACCGTAGAGTCGCAAAGAACGAGGTTTGCTGTGCACTCACTGCCACATCGCCCACGACGCAAGTTGTCCTACACAGTTCGGAATGGCCATTTGTTCTCTGCATCTAGTTTACGCTTAATTTAATAGCTATAATTAATGGCACGAGAAAGTTGTTATATTTTAGCCAGTTTGCAAAAATTCTTTCAAAGTCCACTTTTATTGCTTCTATAAAAACTATCAAAGCGTCTTTGCCCTTATTGTTTTACAAATCAATGTAGCAATACGTTTTCTCTAATTCCCTTTTCAATATATACTTGGCTTCCCACATACCCATACTAATTTCTATTTCAGTGACGTAAATTGCCTATAACAACTACTTTTATCTATTTCTGATTACTCAGGACTTTAGAATTTCAGTTTGCCATTACTTCCGTATTCCAATTTCTTTGCATTTAAAATAAATCACTTACTCCGAGAACCCAAGTTGAAATTGATCCATGCATTCTTCGCTTTACACATTTCGATTTTATCTAATATGAGCTTTTACAATTAACTATATCTCAAACCATCATATTTAAATAAAATTAAAGTGCTAATTTATCCGTTCATTTAATTTTCGATCGCTTTACCATAGCAGTATGGGATAATTTAGTTTAATCGTCCAAGATTTGAGAAATAAGGTGTTCGAGGGAAAGACATGGCATATAATATTGTTTATCGAAAGTCATGAGGTTAGCACATTATTAAAATCAATGCCTGTATAGTCTACTCGGTATGCATTACAATGGAATAATTAGAAATTATCAGTCGAAGCCGTTTTGTCGCTATTTTATTTTAACCTCTACTCAGTCACTCCATGTCTTCCTCAGTATTTTATCTTATAACGGTTTCTTATAGAATTGCCCTATTTACTTTAGCTCTGCATCACTTATATTTTCTACTACTTTCCGAATTTTGCACAATATATTAATCTAAACCTCGTGATAGTTTGTTAAGATATTATTTTCTTAATACCAGCTCTGTATCTGGTATTAAGAATTAGAGCTGTTTCCGGGTATCTAAGGGATTTGCAACTATAGTTGAATCTTCCGTTTCATCCCATTCTTTCGCTCTATATTGCTAACATTTATTGAGCAAAGTGAAGATTAAAGGTAGAACGCATATTCAGGACTAATAATAGAAAATAACGAAAATATTTATATTAACTACCTTAGTTTGTTTGCCAATTAACTCAATTGTATTAACACTTTTCCAGATGACTATTACACCCATTTGTGAGCCACACGTCTTCAACGACATCCAAACATCGGCACGACTCTTCGGAGGTATGCCGATTGCTGTGTTTGGCATCATCACTAACGTCATTAATATTGTCGTGTTTCTCGATCCTGAAATGCGATGTAGTCTCGTAAACTATTTTCTTTTGGTGGGTCTTTGTGAGTTACTATCTTATTTATAACAAATAATTCTACTTAATATTACCTCAATCACATTTTATTTTCTTACAGTTATATGAAAAAAACTTATTGAAACAAGATATTTTCATTGTCTTACTTTAACAAACGCGAATGTGGTAGTTTGAATATCTGCGTTATGTACGAGTTAAATCCCCATTTATTTAACTGTTAACTTTATAAAATAATAGAAACAGAAGGAAAAAATAGTATAATGTCAGCTTCATTTATAGCAATAGTATTTGGTGGAGTCCACTACAGTCATACAACTAGAAGAGATAGAGTAGAAAAATCTTCAGCGTGTTTTGCGGGATTCTTTCTCTGTCTTGGTATTTGGAATAATTTTTTCAAAGATTCATTCTTCGCGAAAGAGCACAATATTATTCCAGGATGTTAACGTTCTCCATTTTTCATCTATACTTTCGAACTATACTTGTATTTAGGTTATTCTTCTGTTGAAAAGTCACTGCCGATGTCTTATACTGGCAATATAATATTTAAGTATTTTATTTCTTGGACATTTCAACGAAGCCGAGCAACTAGAATTTCAATTTGTTACTCAACAATACTTTTACAATACTTAATTTCTTTTGTATATACTGTCAAGTAGAAGGAAATCAGGTCATACAGACCTTCTTGGAGATTGTTCTTTCCTTACTGTAAAAAGTATAGAACAGTTTCGTTTCACTCAGAAATTTCCTAGTATGTGAACGAAACGCCGACATTAGTTTCCGCTGAAGCTTCTACTTACTACAATTTTAGGTCATTTCAGTGTTTGCAAAGGTGTACCTAGAGATGTAGAAGATAATATTCTGCTCGATAGTAGTAATTCTTGATCTTATAAGCTCATTAGGGTTGCTAACAGCCCCACAACTATGAAAACAACGCATAATCGAGATGACGGTACTCGCTTCAAGCCATATTGGGCAGGAACGGAAATGTTCCTTAAGCCTTTGAACAACAAGTTTTTATGACAGTATATGGAAACCAAAACTATCCTATAATACGGAACAAATAATGTGACATCAACAAAATATTTAAATAGATAATTATATATGTATTTAGGCATTTAAATTATATTAGGACTTTGGTCTTTTTTTTAATGAAAATTGCATAGGTATAACTATGTATAGAGTGATACTAAAAGTATGTTGGCTTATCAAATTGTATTAATGGGGTTAAACTTGTTAGAAAGGGGAAAAGGGCATTTTGGGTTCTGCGTCATCGCTGTTTTCTTGGCGCCCCAACGTTTAATATCGCTTGGTATGAAAGTTTTGCGAGGGCGAACTTCGGTTCAAACTGTCTTGGATAAGTAGCGATTTTATATTATTCTTATTCATAGATGTGAAAATATACTTAGTAACTCAAGTTATTAAGTAAAAAATTAAATTAACAAGATAAAAGAAAGTGGGCTGAAAATTATATGAAATAATCGACTTATCTAGGTGCTATCCATATCCGATCTACTTCTTCTTATTTGTAATTTTCTCATGCTCATTTTTCCTGTCATAGCATCTATGAGCAACTCAGTGGTTCTACATGACTCATACCCAATGATACTCTGGTGAGTTCATCGTTTTTCAGTCATAATTTATCCTGATTAAAACTTTAAATGCGTCATTTCTTATTCCTTACATTTGATGTTGAAGGTATTCTTATCCAGTCGGTCTGAGCACGCAGACTTGTGGAGTTTATCTAACTGTTTTGGTTTCCGTTCATAGGTAGGTAGGAAAATCCCTTTATTTTAATAAGATGTAAATAGAACGAATTTTCCTTCTTATGAAGCCATAGCTTCTTCAGGTATCTAGGTGTTTGCCATCCCTTCCGCGCAAAAAGATGGGTTAGCGGAAAACCTGTAAAATGCGCCATACTTGGTAGGCGGGATTTTTAATAAGCATTTTGTCTCCAACACTAAAGTATGATTTTTAGGCTCAATATTCTTAAGTGTAATGATCAACATACATACATGGCTTGAATTGGATATTTTCGAATGCTATTCGAATGAGTTTCACCAAATGATACGGTTCGTTTCAGAGTTTTAGTTTGTCCTTAATATTTTTCGATTCCGGCACCTCCGTGGAAATGGTATAAAACTTCAAATACTATAAAAATATGGAATTAAATTTAAATAGCTTCTTTGTCTTTTCTAAAACATTAACTATTTCTTTTAACATATTAAATGTGTCAACCTTGTTGCTAGTTACTCTTATTTGAAATGATTTTTCTGATGTTGATTCAGTCTAGTTATTCTCAAATGTACTGTGGAATCTTATAACATATATGATAAATTGATTTTGGAAATATATTTTAGAGCAAAAATAGGCAAATACACTGGAGGTCTTATCTAGTACGAGTAACCAGTGCCAGTTGAAAGTGACTTCTTTTGCAGGAGCATAACCCTTACTGAACTGAAAATGGACGCCAAATATAATATAATCACCAAGTGCATAATGTACACACTAGTTATGTTTGTGATTCCATTCATTACACTTATCATCGTGAATTGGAGGATCATCGTTGCTTTGAAGGAAAGTACACGGATGCGCAACATGCACTCTTCACGAAAGAGCAATCAATCGTGAGTCTTTCTGTAACTAAAGTATAATACTTAATAAATTTTAAGCACTTAATTTCTGCAAGAACGCTATAAATATGTGTTTATTTATATTCCCCATTTTTATGTAAAAATATTTTTGTTAAGTAGGTGGTAACCTCAACACAAACGCAAAATTATGCAGTGTACTCTAGGAACAACAAGTTGGGTGTTCACCCTTGAAGAACCAAAAGCAATTTTTAGACACTGGTTAAATTATGTAAACATTCATTATCAACTATATTCACTATAAGAAAGTAAAATTAAATAAAAGAACATCTATTTCTACAAAAACTGTTTCTATATTTAGTTTACTAACATTATAAACAAGTACAAATTCCAAGTATCTTTAATTATTCAAATTTTTTAGTTGTTGAAGAATTTATGGGAATCTGAATACTTAAAATAAATTATTAATAAGCTATATAACTGTACTGTTTCGTATACTATAATACTTTCCTAGATGAGTTAGACAAGATTGTGGCGGAATGACCTAAGTTGTAATGTAAATCTCTCATAATGATCCTCTTACAAATATAAATAGATATTCCACTTATATAAAGTACAAATATTTGACATAATACTTAGCACTTTGACACTTTACTTTCATCTTGTTTTTCAGTGTCTTAACGAAAGTTATCCACAAAATATTTTGGGGAACAGCGAATTTTAATAATATTACAGGAGGATTCTTAGAAATTTTCGTCTACTCAAAAATGCGAAGTACTCCGAAATATTCGGAAAGTTTGGTCGTCTCAATTTTAAGTAGGTCTCATGAATAATTATTTGAAGTTCATTAATTGCATAAAATTAAACAATTAAAGATGTCTTAGAGAGACGATCGGAATGAAATGATTGTTTAGCCCACTGCGAAATCCTTCGCTGCTAAAGACGAATGGGAATTCGGTACGCGATCGTAGCGTCACACTGATGTTATTAGCAATTGTGGCGATTTTTCTTTGCTGCAATTGCCTCGCTTTTTGCAACAACATCTACGAAATTGTCAACAACGCAAGGGCGCATATTGAACATAACAGTACAGAAACTGACTCTCAGGTACATCATTTAATGCCTTCTCATACCTCTTTTATTCGATTCTTTCTTTATAATTCGTCTTTATTTTATATTGTTACATTTATTCATTCATAATTTATTTGCATTTAAATGCAAACAAAGTTTAGGAAAGAAGACAAAATAAAGAGATAAGCACTTAGTTGGAATGAACGCACAAGGAATTAGTTTAACTGTCTTAATTTAAGTATTTCCCATTAAACATTTTTGAACACTTCATGGACTTGCTTGTCATCTTTGCTCACGGATATGCTAATTTTCTCTTTACTGTTTCAATTTTGGTATGCTCAAGAAGGGACATAAAAACCACCTTTAATTTGTACTTCTTCTACCAATATTTATATGCCTAGATCAATTAATTATTATTATTGGCTTTATCAAATGCATTGTGTCCATTTCAGTGTGATCGACGAATTAAACAGATTGCTTTTAAATTTAAATAAAAAATAAGCGAATAAGCCCTATAAAACAATAATAATAAGCATCAATTACATTATTTTGTTTATATTACAACTTGGTAGAAGAATACCAAAATTGACATACGATACATTTGTCTATAAAATATGTGCATAGCTTATATTCCAAAAGAGTGCTGAGAAATTAATTTGAATAACCTTCCCATCCTATATGTAATTGAGAAGCACTATTTTTAGGAAAGTGTAACTTTGAAGGATTCTGCTCAAAATCAAGATGTCTTCGATTTTTCGGTGGAGCTGAGTAATATTCTTATCTCACTAAATTCATCATCTTCCATGTTTGTCTATCTTATATTCAGTTCAAAGTATCGATGTATTATCAAGCACTGGTTAGGCTTAGAGAAGAGAAAACGAGTTAGTAAACTTTTCGTATTTTTACAACATTTATTTGCTTAAGGGGACTCAGTCCTTTTATTTAAAACGATTATGCCATAAGTTTTCAAAAATAATCTAATTTAAATAGAATGGAGAACAAATTCATCAGACATTTTTTTACTCTATATTATATTCCAAAATCAATCTGGCCACCTTAATATTTGAACAAAATGTGTTGAACGAAACCCGTGTTAGCGTGATAAGATCTTGTAATTCTTATCAATTACACTATTAAACTTTATGCCGATAATCCTACTTAATCTTAATTTGTCAGGTAAATGGTGTTGCCTTAACGACAGCTATGGTTGCTCAACGTGCCTTGGAATTGTCCATTCTTCCTGACGAGCTTGAAGGTAAACCACAAACAATTCTTATCCTTATCATTATTCTCATAACTATAATTATTCTAGTAAAAATTCATGTTAAAATAACGGTATTAGAGTTAGAAATAATTTTGGAAACCTTGTTTAATTGAATGTAATAGAAAAACAGCATCACTTAAATTTCAAAGAAAAATGGAAATAATTTGTTGTACTCTATTTTCTCAATATTAGCTCGACGTAACAAATGTGAGAAGAAAAATATGGCAAAAAGAAGAAATAAAACAATGGCAGCCTCAGAGTCTGACTTGACGCTCAAGGACATGAGAATCGTAGAACTAGAAAACCTCAAAGATGATGAGCTAGTCATAGCAAGAGGTAGGCAGAATTCAATAGCTTTTTATTAATATTAGATATAGGTAAATCAAGAATTTTACTTTTCTATCTCTTTGCTTCTAGTATTAAAATTCATTGCAGACGAAGCCCACAGAACAAGTTCAAAACGAAAGTTACTACGATTTGCAACTATTCAATAATGAAAATTTTCATTACATAGGAACCAAGATTGTGAATTTCTTTATTCCAAAACTTTCAGTGGTAGACTACCATTACTGTTAGGAGTAAATTATCCCATGATTCATTATAAAAATACCTATATTAGGAAGTACCTTTCGTTTACCGAAGTTTTTAATCAATATTCGTATTTCATATTAAAACGGCAAAAGTTCTAAAAACCCCAATAAAGTTAACTTTATGCCCAAACGATTAATTAGTGTCTTTTATTCCTTTACCTTATTCTATTAATGGATATTCATTTCTTGAGTTTTCCGCCTATTTTCCATGCCATAACAATTTTTCGGGTCAATATTTAGTATTTTAATAGGCTTAGTTGTTGTAACAAACTTTATTGTGATCTCCACTCTATCGTATTTCTATATTTATCTATATGAATCATCGAACCACCATGGCATTGCATCTCATCATTTGAAACTTGTACATCTGCCATTTATAGTATAAAAGTAATATTGCAAAAACATCTACTTTTAAAGATGAATGTGGATATAGAAAGTGGACAAAATAAGTACTAATTCTAAGTTTAATAATTTGCTTCAGACCCAACAAAAAATCGTTCAAAAGCGTTTCTGAACAAATGATCTAACTTTTTACCTGTATTAACTTCATTAGCATATGCCATGGAAGTCGCAATTGTCGGTTTTGTTTTTTTCACAAAAACTCTTTTCTTCTATCTAAGTTGATTCTTAACGGAATAATTATTGCTACAGTACAAATTTTGGTAGCGAATGTCCCAGATCGGTAAGAACTTCTGCTTAAGTTGTTTTAAAGTATTGATGACTAATGTATCCACCAAGAAAAATGAAATAGGAACACCTAATAAGACGACTTAATGACAAATATGATCCGTTTATTCAAATTGTACTTTTTCTTGGTCGAAAAACTTTTACTCTTAATCTGTTGTCCTAGTATTTCGGCTTCATAGACCAAGCAAATCTGGCGAATTATTAAATCAACCGAGCCGATTAGACCCATAATTGTAAGCCTAGCACGTCGAAATTAAACATGCATGAAGCATTTTCTCCTAGTCTGGACAATAAAATCAGCAACACAGTACACCAAATATCTTTATGTAGTAAAAAATCTAAAAATCCAGCTTCTTTCATGAGTATATTCAGTAAGCTTTTGTATATCTCCATTATAATAACTAATTTATTCTTGACAGTTATTGTTTGGTAAGTGTATATGATTTTTAATTCAGCTACAATAGCATTTAAAGCATTAAAAAAAACTTAAAACAATGACAACTGATATTTCAAAGGTTCTCACTCTCATCTTAATCACCTGTCCGTAGGGTCATTTATTATACCCTACTGAATCTAAACTAACTGACATGGCTCCACCAAGCCTTATGAATACATCTTACGTTCTCCTATCTTATTAAACAGCTACTCGGTATGGTGACATATCATCGGTATGAAGGAATAAATATTAAGATCGTGATTGCAAAAAAATTTCTAAAAACTAAAATAAGTGTAATGTCTTTGAAACAAAAATCTTCTAGGAGAGAAGGGATGGTAAAATATGGAAAAAAAAAGAAAATTTACCGAGATATATATAGCAGTGGGTAGTCGCTGTGGTTACAAACTTAGCATTATCTTTAGTTTTACTTTCGTTTTATGAGCGCAATATCTAACTCACTTGCAATACTAAAGTTGAACTAATCCATAAAAGGCACAAAGCAAGGAGTAAAAATTTGTTGCAAGACTAACTCTGAGATGAAATTAGACTTTCCGTACAGGACGAAAGCATGACTTTTTTGGATATACAATTTTAGAATTCCCGTGCAAATATGGTTAGTTAAAATTGCATTTAATTCTCATTTGCAGATCAGGTACTTTACACCATTCTGAGTAAAAAAATACCAAAGAAACAGTCGAACATTTCGAGAATTACCTCGTAAAATCCAATTATGTTTCAGAAAAGACGCTGTTTCCTTTCGCAAGAAGACTATTTTATATTGGTACTCATATTATAGTGGATTCTCTAGGTATTTAATTGCCTTTTCCTGATCAAAGAAACAGACAACTGAAACAATGTGAAAGAAATTATAAAACTAGGAAATTATTGTATCTTGAAATCTAATAAGTCTTCGCGAATGAAGTATGATTAAGCCAATCTAAGTATCTTCGATTTTAAAATGAGAATTCAAAGAATGTTTCCAAATTTCTATAAATTAAAATAAGCGAAGAGAGATGGAATAATTCTGTCAGTATCTGTTCTAGTTGTTATCTTTTCACATTGATACAATACCTAGCTCCGTTGTGACCAACATTTCCATTGTATTGATTTTTTTGTCTGTACCTTTTCTTATTTCTCATTCGCTTTTCCAGTTTTTTAATTGCTTTGGCACTTGTTGCTTTAATTCTTTGCTTGGTATCACTGTGCTTATCCTTTTATTTTATTTACTGTTCATTTTGGATGTATTCATACTCTATATATTTTTACGTTCTTTATTATTGCGTAGTAGATTATTCATCCGCATTTATTTTGCCTTGCGTATTGTGACAGAAGCGCTAATTTTGATTGACATCACGAGAAGTGTTGTTCAGTTTCTATTATTCTATCAATAACACAAGTGATGAACTGTTTCGCATGCCAAAGCCTAAGCATAAATTTCAGCCACTTGAGATGTCTTACATATTACACTTCGTATTTCACAGTGAAACCAAAGTTCAATATACTAGTGGTTCTGATACATAATTGTACTTTTGGATAGAACTTTGGAAAACACTTTCATGCAGTCAGAAGAAGTTCTCCACAACGGATCTTGTCATTGCGGAGCTGTTCAATGGACTGTGCAAGCTCCAAAAACACTAAACTGTATCAGATGCAAGTGAGTAGAACTCAAACATGTACTGATAGAATTATTTCATCTCTATTCAGCTGTTCCATTTGCAAGAAAAAGGGCAATGATCACTTCATTGTTACGCGTGAAAAGTTTAATTTGATTAAGGTCAGTTTAAATGTAATTGATAATATGAAGAGTTTAGAAATTACCCATTTAAAATTACATTTGAAATAACTTTGATCACTTAGGGTAGTGATATTCTCGCGACATATACATTCAACACCCATCAGGCGAAGCACATGTTCTGTCGAGTTTGTGGAGTTCAAAGCTTCTACATCCCTCGCTCCAACCCAGATGATGTCGGTCAGTTAAAGTTAGATTTGTAGGAAATCTCAACAAAAATAGCCAATATCGTATTTATAGCAATCATGCCGCACTGCATAGATTCTAACACGGTGAATTCTTCTGTATTCTTGGAATTCAATGGCGTCAGTTGGGAGGAAGAAATGACAACAAACGCACCCATAGCTTATAGATGACACTTGTTTTTGTCTGAATGTAGAACTAAATGTTGCACATTTTTAAGAAATAGTTTTACCGACCATTTAATTGTCTTGTTGATTACTTATTAAATCTTTTTTGACAGTTGAACACTATCAACATTATTTTAAATAGAAAGGGCAGCAAATATTTTCGTATTAAGAAACTCTTAAAATAATTCTGTAAATAGTCATGGTGAAGAAAGATAGATCTGTGACATCTAGAAGTGTAACGTGAAGCATTTGTTAGAATAATACCCACTAATTTGGAATGCTTATTTATAACATTAACTTGTCAAATTTCAGTTAAAACTGTATTTTGTGTCCATGTGCTAGGGGAGAAAATAGTGCAATGGACAATATTTATTTATTATTGTGCTTACGTCCATTGTGGTTTACGATTATGGTACGATTACGACAGGCAATTTACGGAAAGAACACAGTACCATGGAATCGTCGCTTAAAGCCAGAATACGAATATATTTCTATCAACTTACGAATTTTATATGTGAAAGGTACGTTGGTCCATAACTTTCATAACACTTTAGGTAGTGGCTAAACTTTATGGCTTTTGAGCATATCTTTCCTGCGGATCACTACTTTTTCACAACTTTATAATACTTCCAGATACTGTTTGTTAGTTTTCAACCACCCTCGGAAAGTCATTTTCTTTACAGTGACGCTCTGTATATTTTTAAGTTGCTACTCAGTTTATGAACGACACCAAACATTGAATTTCGACCCCACCAAGGTTCAAACTTTCTAAACTATATGGAAATATAATATAATGCACGTATAATCACGTCTTACTGAACAGGGATTTGAAACGAGAGGAACTACTATGAGTAACGCTCGTTTAATGATGGATGTCATACAAAGGAATTCAGCTAACCCTACTGATATTCTATGGTCGCAGCTAGGAAAGAGGGAGCCACAGAATGAACTTGAAGAAACTACGAGACAAATAAAGGACGAGAATGTCTTAAGGTGAAAAAAGATAGAAATGGAAAGTATTTATACATTACTATCCACTTATACTTAGAACTTCTACCTGGGAATCTATTTCCGTTGACTATGAAGATTACGGCGTCGATTCTGATCCCGTAGCTAATGATCTATCTGATCCATGTGTGCAATATATGTCAATGGGGAAAAAAATTCCTTATGATTATATTGATTATCTGGCAAAAATAATAGTTCAGTTAGAGGACACAGAAAGTGTGGGTATATTATGCTTCACTCTAAATTGACATGTTTACTTTCTTGCAGAGTATTACTTATTTGCATGTGCACCATTCATTTTCTAGATCTACTCGCTCCAAGTTTTCCGTCAGTTATGTGCTACCGATGATGTTATTCGAACAGTGATCAATGCCATGAATTACCAGGCAGCTGTCACACGATTCCAACACTCCTTCAATCTGCCATATTACTCCACCTGCTTCAATTTCACGACACCCAACAATTGTGGAGCGTTGAATGACAACGAGTGGGCGTATTTGTTTTCTTCTGAGGATATGCAACTCTGACAATTAAGTTTCTTTACCTAAACATTTATTTTAGCATAAGCTCCTTCCGAACAATTATTAAAAAGTGTCAAACAGAATCCAGCGATGATATTTGCCAGAATGAAATGGTTCAACAGGTAATGCACTATCTGATACCTAATCAACTGGAAAGGACCTCAAGTTTTATAGCAATTATTCTTCCTGTGAGTGAATAAGCCATTTTTCCTTTTAATTATAGTATTTTGGAAGATTACGTTATTAGTTAGCCAAAAATAATTGTTTTTTAAAGTCTTTCGATGAATTTTCCAAATAGCTGATTAAAAATTAATAACACGAACAATTTTTGTAAGTTACTTTAGATTACTGTGAGTGGAGGACAAAGAGAGAGCCAGGCATTCTATTCGGCTCTTCTCAATTCTCTAGAACAGCACTTTACGGGAAAATTGAAACTTAAGGGAGCCTATTTTAATACGAAAAATGAAGAATTCAAGTTAGCACTAGGAAGAGATGCAAAATTGGCTGGTATATCAGGTGAGATATATGTGAATATTTCTCAAACTACTACCTAATGACCACTATTTTTCATGCTTATTTATGATATTATCAGTATTATTGATGTTATTAAATATTATTAAGTGATCAATTTATAGCCGTATTGGTGCTGCTGTGTTTTTTCTTATATTCTCGCAGCGTGTTCTTCACAGCTGTCATTCTCGCCATAATTTTCCTCACCATGGGAATGGGATTTTTCATTTACACCGTTAGTTTTATCTTCAGGTGTTAAATGTACTCGATCAAAGTTTTCCGCCTAAAATTTAAGTCCATAAACTGCATTCCAAGATGTATTTCGAGCATATTAGCATTATCTTTCTACAGGTGATACTTCGCATCGAATTTTTTCCTTTCATCAATCTTCTCGTTATTGTCCTCATGATTGCCATTGGAGCTGACGATGCCTTCGTCTTATTAGTATACTTCAAAAAAGAAATGGTTAGTTTTAGGTAAATTTATTTACGAAATACGAATATAGCAATGTTAAAATTGCGAAAAATAAGAATAACGAAATATGAAATTCGTGTTTATAGATGAAAATCAGCTCTTGGCAAGTAGAAGATCCACATAATCCATTGTATCGGGAAAGTGACCGTATAAACCACGCACTCCGCTGTTCCTTAGGTCATTCTCTCATGTCCATGTTCATCACTTCTGCTACGACCGCTGTTGCATTTCTATCTAATATTAACAGCGAAATTATAGTACTTAGGTAAAATTTAGTCATTCTCTTCACCACTGGGTCTTTCTCGTCTAATTTACACATTATTTCTTGGTTCTACAGTCTGTATGAAGAAATAAGTTACATTTGTCTACTTTAGATGCTTCGGAGTTTTTGCGTCAATTACCGTGGTGATCAATTATGTTCTCGTACTTCTTTTATTACCAAGTACAATGATCCTCACTTGTGCTCCAAATAGTGAAAGTATCATGTTCTCATACGAGCTCTCTAAGTTTGTCACTCAATGGATATACCGATTACGATTTTTCATTGTTCCTGGTGGATTGTTTTTTTCTGTAGTTGCGATTATCATCATATTTTTCTCTCCGGGATTTAGAATGCCACAATATAACCCAACAAAGGTTTGCTAAATAGCTTCTTGATCCTTCATAAAAACTGTATAAATTAACAAATTTAAATCCGTATTTTTTCAGTTACTAATAAACACCCAGCCATATGAATGGTTTGATACTAATGCCCATTTTTTTAACTTTGAGTGGAAGAGAAAGATTGAAATTATGGAAAATTATGTGATCGGCTTTGACAACACGAGGTGAAATAAGTCATTGTATTTATGCAAGATTTCCCTGCTCAATATTTTAAACATCCAAGTAAGTTGCACTTAGGATGGAGAAGTTGCTGGGTCCAAATCCATATGGCGAAGAACAAATTGTAAGAAATGTTTTCCGTCCAACGATCGTCGATTTAATACATATCCAAGTGGGTATCAAACTCTGTTTCACTTCTTTGCTTACGAAACTGATGACCAATTATTTTAGACTGTTGTCCACAGAATCATAGAAGAGAAGTGCAAATTTAACTATTCCTCTTGGATTAATCAGTTTCTTGCCTCTAATTTAACCTGTCTCCGAGAGAAGGTACAAGTTGTTTCTTGCATTTCTCAATGAGTTTCATTATTCTAGTCTATTGGTTCATCGTGTTTTCTGCAATTCTGTCACAATGTTCTGCCTTCCTCTTTTCCTGAGGATCTTGCAGTCATTCCCAGTGATGGGCCTATATTCAACAAGCAACTTGATCTGTTGGGGCAAGACATTTTTCCCTTATCTAAAAAACATCTATTTATTTCTTATTCAGTCTTCAAACTTATATAATTTAAATAATTAAAGTCATAGTGTTAACTCTTCCAATAATCCTCACATAAATCACCTTTCATCTTAGTTATTTCATCGCCATTCCTTCTAATATCACTCTCGTACTCGATTCTAAAGCTATTGAGAAGGCGTTTCAAGCAGTGAAATCCAATTGTAGAACCATAGCAGAAAAAACGGGCAAGTTCTAAATTATTTGAACGAGAACTTCTTTTTTCTCTTCTATTCTCTATTCTAGGTCTTTCAACACTTTGCCTCTCTTCATCTGAGGTAACAAAATACTATGACATCGTTACGCACCTCTACAACTCAACGTTCTATTCCATCTTGATCTCCATCGCTGTTTCCCTAACAGTTGTTGCCTTATATACCCGTCAGTTTTTTTTGTCGGTGACCAGTGTAGTTGTCATTTGTGCCGTCATCATATGGACTACTGGTTCTTTAATTCTTCTTGGTAAGTTGCTGTTTGCATCATCACTGCAGTGATAATTACGGTATTGTTTTAAGGTTGGGAAATGAGTGTTATTGAGTCAACAATAATAGTGCTTACTATCGGTCTTAGTTTTGACTATACTCTGCACTATTCGGTGGCCTTCCGTGAAACTCTATCACTGCCTATGCGGAATGGAATCAAGTAAACTTTATTTGAACTAAGTTAAACAATTTTTGTTCTAAACTTGTAACATTTGTCCAAATCTGAAGGAGTAATTGTCTTAAGAAGTTTAATTATGTTACGGCATTATTTTACATTCAATTAAACTAAAATAGGCTGTCTTCATCGGCTGCGGGTAAAGCTTGTTTATTAGGAGCTGTGACATCTACAGTTTGTGGCCTGCCTCTATTATTTGCCAAGACAGCAGCATTTGCAGAAGTAATTTTTTTTACAACCTAGCACTAAATTATTCGACAGAACGAATACCAATATCGTTGTCTACTATTATTCTTTCAGGTTGGAACAATGTTAATTACTTTAAGTAGTACATCTCTCTTAGGAGCAGCCGTTCTCTTTCCTACCTTGCTGTCAATCATAAGCTATTCGAAAACGAATAAAGTATATGTGCATCGATTTTGAACACTTGGGATAGCGTCATAGGAATTAAAAAAACAGTACCCAAGAAGATTTTAGTTGGGGGAATTGGGAACCACTAATTTATTTGTGGCTTTTGCATTATCAATAAATCTATATTCTCGATGTTGTTATTTAAAAATTTGTTTTCAAAAGACGAAGATATTATTGAAAATATGGGACTAAAAGATTTACGTGGAAAGATTCCAGCTAAGAATATTTCTACACTGAAAAAACAAATCGGAAAAGTCAGTTCGTTCCCAAACATTAATTTTAACTGAATGCTTTGTTTTTGAATGAATTACGATCTTGAATTAATTTTTTGACTTTGGGTGTCGTGAAAAATAAACAAGCTTTTGAAGATCTGTCTCAGGATAGAAACACTCCTCGTTCACCTTAAGGATTCACTTACCTCATACAGTTACTCTCAAGACTTGCTTAAGTGAATTCTGACTTGTATCTACTAATTTCATTCTGTTATTGTTGTGCCCATTAAGTATCTTCATTTGGTTATCGTTTCATGTACACAGAGAAACAGTGTCTGCAAAAACCCGAAAACCCATTGAAACTAACCAGAACTCTATAGCCGGAAAAATATCTTCAGAGAAAGATAGTAAAATTTTACTTGTAAATAAGGTACGTTCCCTTCTGTTGTATAGAATTTCTAGAAAGGAAAAATGAAAATACCAATGTTTCCACATAAATTGGCGGCGTTGTTTAGGATACTATTCTGTTGGCGTTCAACTCAACATTCCTAAAAATATCAGCACTATGTAGTCAGCTGTGATATTTTATTCCTAAATTTGCTCATAACGTGAATAATCTGTAAATCCAAAAAGATTTTGCATAAGTTCGGGTTAAAACTAGTCTCTAAAGATTTGAAGAATCTCGTTGTGAGTCACAACGTCTTACTCAGCAAATTATGTAGAATATTAACAAATTTTGAAAGAAACTACCTTGCTCAATAGAAGTATTGTAAAGTTATTTCTAACACTTAACTATCAGATCTTATTAAGTCAAACTACTCTGCAACTCTAACACTTTGTCGTCTGTACTCTCGCCTCTACCTTAAAGGACTTTTTGGGTTAACAATTTCGCTGCTAATTATCTCTCTTCATCTACTTGAGGAAGCTGTGTCTTTTCTTTAGCAAGTTTAATTTGTACTTGACGGTAAATAATAATTTAAAAACGAATTTTTTTTTCGGTTATTTATTAACGTTTTAATTTACATATATAATTTATTATATATTGATTACTTTGTTATGTATACTGTGATATTATTATTGTCAAACTAATTTTACTTTAGTATTTTGAATACCTTTAAACAATTATGGTATTACGATGGTCTTGTATGCCAGTGAAGCTTTGCCGACGCAGTTTTAATAACGGTTGAGTGCTGATGTTCACTAATATATTACTTTCATAGTATGTGTATTTATACCACTAGTTAATTTAGTATCTTCATTGGAAGGTCGCCTAGTACGTCTCTCTAGTATTCCGAAGTATGAACTGGGCAACTCCATTCTTTTATCTAAAGAGAATCTTCCAGTTGGTTCACCTAAAACGCCGCATGATATAATTGGTTCTGGTGTGTTCGCTGCGAAGGTCGGTAGAAAATGGTTAGCTTCATTAATATATATTTTTATTGAATTTTCCATATGGACTAGCACAGTGGAACTTTATTAGTTTGGTCTAATTAAAATGAGTCAAATTTCTAGGTGTTATCGCTATCATCGTCAGTAGCTGGTATAGTCATGGTCCCTGTAATATCCTCATCACTTTTTGAGTCAGCTGTAGAACGACCCACGATGATGTTGTTTACGATAGGTTCGTCTTATAAGACCCATGATGATTAACCTTTCAATTACAATATGTCAATAATTATTTTCAGTTGCCAATACGTTCCTAATTTTGCTTTCATTTACACCATTGTTACTTCATTTTCTGACAAAGCGGTTTCCAGTGAATATTTACTACAACCATCAAACTAAGGTTCAAACCTCTATTTCTGCTATTATATTTTCATTAATGTTAAGCTTTTGCTGTAGTGCCATACTATGTTTAGGTTAGTTTCTAAGAAGACTTGAAAGATATTTTTAGATGTTTACATCAGTACACTACAATTTTTTTTTACGCAAAATGGCACGTCGTTTTACTGCAGATGAAGTTGTAGATGCGCAGATTGCTCCTGAAATGAGAAAGGTCTTTTTTCGTATCTCTTAATTTATCAATTTTTGCTCAGGTATTTTTTATTAGGTGTGGATCCCGCTAGCCACAGCGTTTGTACATCGGAAACCACTCTTGATTTCTCTTGATCGCAATGCATACATTGACAAAGTAGCGTTCGATAAGATGACAAAGAATATCTCAATCCCTTCCAACCATGATTGATCGATACTTGTTTGTTTTTTCGTTAAGTCTGGAACCTTTTCGACTACAAATGATATGCATTTTCTAATAAAAGGAGTTTTAGAATGTAATTTTTCTAGAATTAAGTTTGAATCTTATTATTTCTTACTATTTACTACAGATTTATCTTCTGCATTATAATGATGATAATAAATAGAAAGAGCGCGAGGGGTAGAGCAAGTAGGGAGATAGTATAGAAGTAGCTAGATTGTGATAAGAGACTTCAGCTGGAGACATGTAACCTTTCTTATATTATTGTTTGTTATATTAAATAAATATTTAATTGTTTCTGTTTTAGTTTGATATCTTAAATAACGCTACACCATTGGACACAGTAGCATCTTTTCAATCTAAGTTTGTGCAGTATATTTGGCAGCACAGTTGGAATAATACTATGGTGTCTATTATTTCGTGGAGTTGGATATGTTAACATCTGGTTACAGTTTGTTGAGAACGCTAAAGTGCTATCTAATTAAATGTAGATTATAAAAGTTCTACTTGAGCTGAAAACAACTTTAATTAGTGAAAATAATACAAAATCCCTTTTACGTATATTCACATGTAACATTTTAAACGTAGGATATTGTATTGTGTTGAAACGTTTGCTCTAGCAACTGGTCCAATTTCTGTTCTATGAAAAGATGTTGACTGTCCAAATTATTTATTGCACATGAAGTTTCAATAATCTACTTCGAATTTATTTAGTCCTATGTTTTAAGTGGTAAATTTATGGGAGGTGACGATTATCGGACATTGTTTTTCCACGAAAATAATGCTCATCACCCGGATATGTGCATTGCGAGAATGATGAAGACGCATTGGATTATTATTGCTTTGGGGTTCTACTGAGTTAGATGAATGAACAATAGCGGCTCACACACCCATCTAATTATAAGCTCTCTGGCCCCGTAGTATCTGTCGAAGAATTCACATCAGGACACTTTAATACTCCAAAAGTTATGAAAGAAATTGTGACAAGAGTGCAACACCCAGTGTAGTAAATACATCTGAGTTACTTTCAGTCTGACTGGTTAAAAGTCAAACTTCTTCAAATGAGTGCATGAGAGGAGTAGTAACAGTAGCATAAACTCCTCCAGTAGGACAGCTACTCAGCTGATCTACTGTGCACTGTGGAAGTGAACCATTTGTTCCCTGGAGCCTCATTGGACCATTATTATTTTGCGCAACTGAAATACGTGGAATACTGGCGCTGTTATTCATTTGTTGAAGTGGTTCTCGGTGTGTCTGAGAGAAGTCAACCAGTGGCTGTTGACTTGGCAGAGAAGGACTTGGAGTAGGTGCGGATGAAAAACATTGAGAGTGAGTTGCCATTAATTGCTGAGACGATACAACTGGTGGATCCCTTTGAAGAAGACTTTGGGTAACCAGTGTGTTCTGTAGTTCAATTATCCTTTGCGTAAGAACATCAATCTGAGAGATGAAGTGGTCTTGAGTTCGGTGCATCTCCCATAATGTCTCATGCATATCCGAATGAAGCTGAAATTATTTGAAAACATATACAATAACTTTTGATAAATATCTTTTTTTAACTAGAAAAATATCTTGTATGTTGCGTAGTTTTCGTTTTTAATTGAGTTTCCTAACACTACCGTTGCTTTCGCACCTTTCCAACGTCTAAGAGGGAGTTCCCTTTTTCTTGTAATTTACGCTGATCCCATTTAATCCGTCTAAACTCGTTTATAGAATGGAGAAACCTTCTTTGATGATGACGCAGTCGCAAATCATCACCTTTATGCTGTGCCTTCTTATACTTGTGAATAAACCTAAATGGATGGTATTGTTAACATCAGAATATATTTAATAATTTCGTGATTTAGACTAATGAATAACCATGTCTCCTGAAGAACCGATGCAGCAGCGTTTTTTCTTTGATTGGTCAACTTCGAGTCAGCCATAAAATTGTTCACATGTTTTTCTGCTCGACTCAACTCCAATTTACGAGATATAACTGCAATTAGTGCCGATGACACTCCTGCACCCTATAATGGATTATATTCTGGAACACGGTATTTTTATAATTTAACTAAAAGCAAAAACTTACTACAATTCCCGTTGTAATAGAGAGGGTTCTTCCACAGTAAGTGTTTGGAACAATATCGCCATACCCAATCGACATGAAGGTAACCATTATGAACCACATTGAGTTTAGATAATAATGTTCAACTTCCAACTGTCCATCGTACCTATAGAATGGAATCTTGAAGTTCACTCTCCAATATTATTTCTGTGATTAAGAAAACTGCATTAAAACTAGTGCAAGAAAAACAACGAAATATGCTTTGTTTATCTAAAACAATAAAACCGAGGATTTTTGTTATAATAAACATGGTATATAATTAAGAAATAAATGTCAAGTATTTTCTCCTTCAAAAGTGTTTTTTGATCCTAACCGGATATGTTGGTGGATCAGATCATCATTTGCAACATATTGTTTTATTTTCATTTCTTTAGAATATACTCCTACCGTTCACACTGAGTAAACATCCAGGACATGCAAATCCAGTAGGAGACGGTAAACACGATAAGTACACGTAGAGGATGGTCGGCCATCATAGTTTTAATCACGAATCGAAAGTCCATAGAAATTCGATTCAGAGCAGCGATTGAACGAGTAGCTGCATCCTAAAGAACCACTGATAACTTCCGTGAAATTGAAGCCCTTAAGAATTTGGATCATATATATATATATATATTAAGAGAAAATAAATAAACCTGAAACTGCTTGCTATGTAGCACCATAAACCGACAGAACAGGTATGAACGAAGGAACATGGGAACAGATAGTAGTACATCAACTGGAACATCGATCATCTTCACCTGTCGTGTCTCAGGAGAGATGTATGGCCAGCGAATCGATCCCGATCCTATAAAGAAGCATTTATATAATTGCTTTTCAATAATTATTTTCTGATAAATTGATGTTTATTAGAGTACGGAAATATGCAAAGTGCTTCTATATTCCCACTATATATTGCTTATAAAGTAAGAATAACATTTTGATCTATCGATGTAGAAGTAATAATAAAACATTTAAAGTAGATAGAGTTGATCTACTTTTCCAGTACTATGCTACAGAAATGTGGTTAGTTAAATCATCTATTTCAAAAATTTATTTTCATATATTCCAATACACTATATAGCATCATATAAATAAACAGTCAGATATCCTCGATGTTCCTGATTTCAAGACATTTACAGGCTTCAAGATTCCATAGAAACACAAAACCTCGACTTTATTCTCGAACTCTGTTTGTCTATATAGCTTGATTTCAATGCTAGTAAAAATGAAAGTGAATTTTCTAGTAAATAATCCTCCGTTCTAGACAGATTGAGCCATGAGTTCAACTCAATCCCTTTCAATCAGTACATACCCCTTCATGAGTTGGAACCGTTTTGTATGGACGGTCTCCAAGGAAACTGAGAACCAATGCATTCAATTAGAAAAATGCGGAAAGCTGTGATGGCATTACTGCACAGCACATGCAGACTCAGAAGGATTATCACAAGGGTATGATTTTATATGAGTGGCATGTCATCATTTTTTGCTTTAATGAATAGGATCATTACGCATCTATATACATGTATTTGTAGTATGGTAATCAGTAAAATTGTGTTACTCAATGGGTAAAATAGAAAATGAAATATTGTATAATTTAATAACCTACTTTAAATGGTATTCAGTTTAAATAGATAATAAATTCAACTTACCAGGAAATGGACATATGAGGCAAACTACAAGCTCTACGGCCAATTTCAAGGCACGATCCATGCTGACAGCTACCCTCCAGTCATCTGCTCCAGAATCGATAAGTGCAATTTTTACCTAGAATTTTCTCATATTTTAATATGACTAAGCAATATCATCACTAACTAAGAGAGAAAGTAAATAAATTAACTAATGTTTTATTGTCAACAGCATTATGAAGGATGGCGTTGAGGTCAATATGAATTAAACTAACCTCTATTGCATGATAATGAATGAGGCAAGCCATAAGGCAAATAGTAGTTACTACACATAGAGACCGCAACAATATCGACACGTTATGACCCTGGAAGGTTGTGACTGAGAATCCCATGGCTTACGCATCGCCTATATTAACACGAATTCAACATACCTTAGTGATATGAGTGGATGGAGATAATGCAGTGAGCTCCGAATCGATAATAACAAATAGTAAACCAGCAATGGCCAACATAAGGGAGAGGTCACATACCTGATAAAACTATATATCTTAAAATCGCGACATAACAATGAGATGTAGTGAATTTATATGCTAAGTTTTTCAGCGATAAACTCTAGAAGTCTTCTGTAATAATAGATAAAATTATAGTTTACTATTTCTTTATTCGTTTTACGTACTATAATATTGATGATCGAACAGCTGAGAAATACTGATCTAGATATGAACTTAGATATTTTATAAACATTTTAATTACAGCACCTTATTTCTTCTAATAAATAGCTGTTTCCGCATACGACATCGCATCTTAGCTGTGCTGTCGCTGAAAAAGTTGCCAATGGTATAAAAGTAATAACAAGGCACTAATTAGAAAGGAATAATACTTTTTCCAAATGTTTACACTCATATTTTCAGTCAGAAGTAAACTTTCCGTAAAACATGAGGTTTCAACGGTACTTACCAGACTGAAAACATTCTAAATTAAACAGAAGACTTGTGTTATTTCATGAAGTATAATATTGTATTTCGTGAGAGGATATACCTTGTTGACAAGTAGACTTTAGTAATCAAAATCAACGGTTAAGATGTAATGGATTATAGATAAATTTGTCTTATATCATATCTACATAGCTTTGGAGGAAACTATTGTATTCTATAGTCATATCAGAAAGAAATGCAATACAATTAATAAAGTGAACAGAAGGTAAAAGCACTTCAAGTAATGTAATTCCACTCTTCTCTGTCTTCTACTTTATTTATTTTTGCATTAATTTTGCACACCAACATTTTAAATACTGTATGGTTCCACTTACTCAAGTGAATAATTCATTAATTTACTACTCTGTTATATTTCTGTCATAACTAGTGCAAAATCGGCGCGAAATTTTAATCCAAATAAAACTCAGTTGTTCTTCCTTTTGCCTTCTTAAAGCCCTTCGTTCTATTTCCGTCTTTCTATCGTCAACCTACTGTTTGTCCCGTGCTTCATCTATGTATCCGATTTCACAATAACCCGAAAAGGTTCGGAAAATGAGAAGGAAATGCGAGTCGTGAGAGTCGAATATAGGAAAGAGCAGATGAACAGAAAATAATTATTTAATGATTCTAATCAACTTATATGACTGATTTTTTACTTAACTAGAAAGACACCATATAGGTATTTCCATTTGAATGAAAAATTACTAATAAATAAATAATTCTCATCTGAGCATAATCTAACCTTGTTATGGAAATGCCGTACCCACTTTGCCTCCTACGTATCACCCGTGTAGCTGCAGTGCACCGTGATTTTGGTTCTTCATGCGTTTCTGCATCGAAGCGCACGTTACCATTCACATAGCGCTCATCTAAGTGAATCAAAGAATAATAAATTTAATTCTATACATTGAATGTATAATATAACTTGTAATTTTATTTAATGAAAATAAATTTTGTGACAGTAATGTTAAGCATCAATTAAACTAATGGAAGACTGATAGAGAAATCAATATCTTAAATAGGATGAGAAAAAAAGAAAAATTCTTAATGTAATTATTTAAATCATATAGAAGACTGTTACCGTTTTAATACTTCGGATAGACATACACAAATAAAAATAGAGTTGAAGGGATTCTCCCACAAGAGATTACAGCCATAATCTATGATTACAATAAGGCAATAATTCTGACGTTATGCTTTAGATATGAAATTGAAAAGCTCGAATATTTGTTAACCAATTTTGAATAATCAACAAATCATGTTAACTAAGAATTTAACCATTATATGAATTCCCTACCCTCAATTTGATAAGGAAATACATTAACTTAATGTTCTAGAATTATATAAGCTATTGACAGACTGTCAATAACTAAATGTTTTTAAATGACACTTGAAAGCCATTGAAAATAGATCAGCTATTCAAGAACCGCTTAGCACATCTATAATGTGCGTGGTCCCCCATTCCCTCCAATTTAGAACGTTAAAATTTTGCTAAGCATTGTGACTCCGACAAAAAGCGTACCCTCAATAGAAAATTAAATCGACCTAGTTTAAACACCGGAAATAGCAAGTATTTATACGCTACTTACAAAGATAGCTATCACTGACACTTGCATCTAAATTTGGTTGAAGATCTCGTACCACATCCTTATTAACAAGTATATCGTTAAGATGCATTAACTGGATGACTTGTACCATTATTTACTGCCCGAATTGATCATCTGGTGACTATACTTAGTTATTGTAAGAATCACAAGGATTTTAAAATTAGAAATTAGATTATTTGCTAATAGGTAAACAAATAACGTATAAAGTTAGACAAGATCACAATATGAAGTAAAAGTGTAGATCTAACTCAATCCGTCGGTGTATTCAGTGTCTTTGCTATCTGTTGTCCCCTATCGGATATCGGGTTTGATCTGGAGTCCTGTTTCACACCCAATCTGTGACTTAAAATGATATCATGCAAAGGCAGTCAGCTTAACTGTGCAGACAATTAAAACAATTGAGAAGTGATACAGTACAGAGTATAAAGCAACCAGATTAAATCTATTTAGTTTATGATGCTTAAGAGATATCAAACGTAGTATCTAATAAGTTTATAAGTGGTACGGACAGAAAAACAATTTATGCGAAACATTAGCAATGTTTTGCCTTTTGTAAACTTTAATAACTTGGATATTTATAATTATAATGTATAAAATCAATTGTCTGGTTATATTATAGTAGATGTAGGACTTCACTATTAAAAAATATTAGATGACCAGCTTTTTGATAAAAGGTGTTCATATATTATTGTATGAATAATCATTGGAAAATGACAGTGCAAACTGAGCTTTTTTCCTTATCCCAATTTTAAGAGTAACGCACGAAATCCAATATTACAAACTATTTGAAAGAAAGATAGAAAATATATCCAACTATATCTTAGAGGAGATTGTAAAAACGTTTAGCGTCTATTTGTGCCGGTGACGTAGTATAAGTATACTTGTAATATAAATCCATATCAAGATCACATGCCATATATCACTATGATCATTTATATGAATATAACTGTTGGAAACGACTTGTAATACGAGTATGCTTATACTAAGTCACCGGCACAAATAGACGCTAAACGTTTTTACAATCTTCTATAGCGTACCAGTGAGGTATTGTGCTAGTAGAGGCATTATGTTGATGATTGCAACTTACATTCAGAATTGGCAAGAATATTTAGAATCTCTTCCGTCCTTTTTCTGACGCTCTTGAGAGATTTATCAAAAGGAGAGTAATGTTCACTGTTCCATGACCGTACTCCGTCGACAGAAGAAAAGCGTCTTTTATTCTGAGTAGATACAGACACTCCTCGATCCCTAATAGAGGAAATAACTGGATTCAGAATCGTAGGCCCTAGTTTCAACGAACATTGCGCTTCGTTGCAAAGTGGATACGGTAACGACGCTGCTTGTCGGGTAAATTCACACTTTTTTCTCTGAGCCATGATGGTTAGCGGGTTGGTCACCACATAGTTGATATTATTATAAATACCTTGAGGGGTGTAGATCAATCAATATTAAGAGGGTTTAGTGAATGTGAGGAATTCGAAGCACTGGATATTTCAGATGGCTGAAACCACGCCCCTTTCCCGAGAGCGCTCAACTAGGAAATCCTGCGGCATGACATTTCATGATATTTTGAGACGCTAGGCGTTATGGCTAATAAAATCTATCAACTTTCACAGATGTCTTCCTTAATCTTCAATTTAGTGCTTTCTACCAAAGCAGTGCCAGTTCCTTTTGAAAAAGTACGAAATAACATGATAACTGCTCGCTACAATATCAGCCAACTCTTCGATCAATAGTCAACACGTAGGGGTTTATGATGGAATCCAAACAAAGAACAACAGCCGATTATATAAAAAAAAACATACATGCATATATCCATTGGCAATAAAAGTTAATATATGTCTCTATATCTGATTAAATTTATCCGGCATATCCGATTATATCGTAGTTGATGCTTATTTTATAGAAAAGCACTTTATGAGAACGAATAGAGCTACGCAGGTATTCGCTTAACAATCTACACTCATATGATCTAATATGATGAAATAATAATTTCCATAGAACAGTCAGTATAATATCGATCAACATTAATAAGTATTATTTTTTGAGGCATACTACATGATTTTTTCAGTATTTGGCTCACTCGATTCACTAATCACCTACGAATGTAATATGCGATAGGTTAGAGAGCCGTCATGAAGATATTAAAATTTAACCAATTAACTCCATAGGATAATTAAAATCATCTGTATGTCTGTTTAATAAAAATAATATTATTATCAATTGTTTTATATTGAAAAAAGAATAGTTTTACTTTTGTGTTTACAGTGCATTGAAGGTGCATCCAAGATTAAAAGGGAGAGAGTAAATTTCAACTAGTGACTAGTTTGTTGTTATAAGTGAAATACTGGAAAAAAACCGTTCTCCCTATATTTGGAGTGCATTTAGTTTTTTCTCACAAGTGCGTATAGACTACAACACGAAGCTAGACGACCTGATGCGGCCGCAAGTGCATCATTGGTCTATTCTAAATAGGTATCAAAAGTGTTATTATCTTACGTTCATAAAACTGGCCTGAGAAATACACTTCAGCTACAACACAAATAGAAGGAATTCTAAGAGAATACATCTGTTAAGAGTATACACTTCAGATTTGGAGAGATTATTCAGAGCTGTAATCTTGTGGTAGAAAATGGTAAAGTTTCTGTTTATTATGAAATGATGCAGATGTGAAGTATCGAGAACTAATAGCTTCTAGAGCTAACAGAATTTAAGCCAATTTAATTGTGAAAATGTAATTATTTGGATTATAAAACGTGTATTAACATAGAATATTTTAATCTTTTTTTCGAAATTTTACATTTCCTTACCTTTTATGTCATCTTCGGTATGCCCTATATGTACATTGGGGACAGATTCTCTACGGGGAGTGAAACGAGCAGTAAGGAGGGATCGGAACTGCTGAGTGTATCCTGATACACGCAGGATGTCAGAAGAAACCTGAAGTTGACTTTTGTTCAACAAATTGTCTTAGTGATTCTCTTATTTATCAAACATTTATTCTTGCCTGTTTAAATTTAGTATTTTCAAAATCTTGTATTGTAGTCTTTTAATCTCCTTAGTTGTGTCGTTTTAGTTTAATAACTTTTCCAGTTGATAAATATTATGTATACTATTTTCACATGACCGTTCATAATTAGAGCACTATGTTCACTTCCTAAGATTCTACACTTTTAGTTTGGAATTAATATTTGGTTCGAGTATAGTTTTTACTATTTTTCTCTTATCTTTAAGCGTTATTTTATTTAATCCCTTATGTAGGAATATTAAATGAGAATAAAAATTTGAAGGCATAAGGAAGTGAAATGTGAAAAAAAGAGGCAAGTTTAGTATTGGGATCCAAAGGAAATAAACGTAGAAACGCAGCATAGAAAGATGAAATGAGTGAAGAATAATTAGCATAAGTGCTTGGTGCTGAAAGATCATTTGACAGAATAAATATTATGAATGCTGTCCACTCGTTTGCCTTATAAGTTACTAAGGTTATGCAGAGATATTGTAAACTGTGTGCCCTTACATAATCTTTTCTAAAAACGATGCTATATGAATAATTAATGCTATGAAAGTGCAACATTTCAATGTCACCTGGAATTATATTACTTTTTCGACGTTTCACTCTAATTACACATGGAATGGTCATAGATTTCTAGCTGATTATTTAACCTTTGGGTTATGCACATAGTATTGTATTAGATGTTAGTTCAATTTAAGATTATCTTATCTTATCTTATTTATTTATTTATTTAAATCACTATTTTATAGATACCTGTAATACCAGCTAAATAATATTATATATTTTCCATCTTTTTAGAAAAGTAAGTTAATAGGAGGATTTCTGAATATTAAAAAAAACATTAATATAATACACTTAATACAACCAATGTAATCAACTAACTTATAAATATTCCTATTCAAAATGAGATTTTGCTTGCTTATAATATCCACATTTGTAGACTACCTACCGTATACATAGAAGATGCTCGCTCTCTTTTCGGGTATTTATATGATTTCCGTTTTGGTTCTGTTCGACGTCTATCCATCTTTGGATGGGCTTCTGATAGAATGTGAATAACCAGAAATTCAATTACTATTAAAGAAATGGATCACGATGTGGCTTTTAGCAAGATACCTTATAGTACCAACACTTTGGATCAATCAAATAAAGTTGATGTATTTGTATTCATATGACATAATCTCCCATCTCCAAAGAAGGGATTAATGTATATTATTGATGTTGATTATATGTTTGGTCCTATAAAGTAGGCACCCTATTAATATTAGAAGATATGATCAAAGAGAAATTTCGGCTTTAAAAAAACTAACAAATTTCCGACTAATTAGAAAGAAGCTGGCGAATAGCTTTTATCTGCAAGAAGATAAGAAGCCTCAAATCCAAAAGTGAAATTTTTCCCTGAAGAGTGAATCTTATCAATAGGCATTTTTATCTCATTGTTTGATTTGTACTCGTTTATTTCATTTCGATTTTAATTAAAGCAATGGGTTAATATTGACTCCCTCTGTGTAAGACAAAAGATCAAGGCGTAAATTTGCAAAAATAATTGAGACCGTAACTTAAATGCGCCTAAAATCCTATTCTGGTGTAGTACCAAGTGAGAATTATAAACATCTGCATATCGAAACTATTCCATTTCTGAACATTATAAAACATTCTTACTTCGAAATCGGGTAATATATTCACCTAATCGCTTCTAGTCAGTTTTATTTATTCATGTGAAAAAGAAAAGGTGAAGGGATGTTATCAATGGTAAGTTGGATGAGCAAATTAGCTTAGCTGGTAAGTTAGCTTCTTACTGTGAACTGAAAAACATATCGTCTAGTTATTAGCCCACGAACTGATTTCAATTAGGAGTGATGTGAAAATTCTGAGGCACCAGACAATGTATTTTCTCACGAAGTAAGTTTATGGAAGGGTAGCATTACTAATATAGGTTGGGACAGCAGGAAGTTTCTACCTCATTATGGAAATTAATGGACTAATCGCATCTTGTAAAATATTACAAATAACAATAGCGTAGAAGTATTTTTGATGACATCATTTATACTGGTGGGAAAGAGGTGGATATTAGTTTCAATGTAGTCTGCCAAAAAGAAGTCGTCGTGTGAACTGAGATTCAATAAATATGAAAAGAGAAATTATATAAATTATATGCATTTTTCTATAGAAATGAATTTGTTCATGCTTCTAAAACATCATGATGTTCGTATTTATGAAATTATTTCCGTTAGATGTCAGAACATGCAGGTAGTTTCACTTAATATCACATAAATAGAAGGCTAGCAGATCGCATAGAAATAACGATGGACGAAAACATCCCTTATTATTCATAAAAGTGTACACAGGTGCCAAGAAAGTGTCCTGATTATATCAATACAGAAAATGAGTGATGAGTAATGTGGCATTGAGCACAGTGATAAGAATTAGCGACTAACGAACTTAACTGTTTACTCATGTGATAGGAAATACATTAATAATTAGAAATTTAGACTTATCTTCTTTGTTAATTAACTGAAAGATATTCGGGATCTGATAAACGATAATCTGCGCGGGAAATTGCAACGTTGCTCGTTAGAGAGCACCGAGAGCCAAAGAGGCCTCAAGCGAATAAATTGCGATGGAGCGATTTGAGCAATCTGCATTTTCAACAGCCGCACCAAACGACTGAACCACTCGCTGCGATACTCTAACTGGCTCAGTATCGATCAAATGTCTAGAGGAACAGTTCAACTCAATCTCTTGTGAATCCTACCGTATTACCACACTATACAGCTGTCGGAAAAATCCAGACTCCTACTTCTCCTCATAAGCTATATTAATAAACCACAGACTATACTTTTAAATAAAAAGAAAGGTTTCTATTACATATCAGCATAGGAAGTTACTGTAGATATATGGATCTCGAAATAATTACCTCTACAGTAATATGTAAGATTAACCTAAAATGACTAAAATAAGCAAACACAGATTGTAAGTAATAAGGTTTAGTCGAAGATATTAATTACGTAGAGCACTTTAGTTTAAGTACTTACAAGTGATAAATTTCTCTGCTCTACAGTCAAACTAAGCCTCTCTATTTCATTCCATCGTCGTATGTCTTATGGTTTTGGACTACACATATCACTAGCAGTTTAAATAAGTAGAATTATTACATCAAATAATAAAGCCCTTTATATAAGTGGTCTTGAGCAAGCTATAAGCAAAATAATACAAAAATAACGTGGAAAAAAGCAATATAGGTTCTTTCATCTGATTGTGTTTTATAGTATTCACAGCTGCAAAATCATCTTATAAATTAAACCATAGTTAGAGTTTGAGACAGCTTGTTTTCATTTTATTTCATGGAAAACAACTAGAAGATCTACACAATAATAAGAATAATATTGAATCCAAACAGTAAGAACGACATTATGCGTATCAAATAATATTGTTATTATAAGAAATAAGAATTTTATTTCTCTCCACTTATGCTTGTAAAAAAATCTGCGAAAATTACGCTTTTTATTTATTACATATTGTACCTGTGCAATCGGATTGTCAAATCGATCGTGCCTATCCTCGTCTGTAGCTTGCAGATCACAACTTCGACCGTGTCTTTTGTCAAGTGGTGCAACAGATACTGAACTGTAAAATATCAGTTGTTTGATGGTAACACTTTCTAATCCAGTCAGAACAGTTATATGTGCACTACTATTATCTACAGAGAGTATTGCCATAAGAATCGATCTATTAATTAAATAAATAATTTGATGGCTTGCACATGCTGATTAACTAAAATATCTTTAACAAGTTCAGTGAAAGGAAACAAAAAAAATTCAAACATAACTACGAGCTTTACCAATTGGATTGTAATGTTCGTTGAATAATCATAGGCTATACATTTTGGTTAGCTATTCTACAATTAACCTTATTGTGGATACAAGGATCTTTCTTCTAGCTCCATGTTAACAAAACTAGAAACTGGAACTACATTTTCTAAGGAATAAAAGTCGTATATCTTACGCCATTTTAGTAACGTGATATCAGGTTGTGAAGAGAAATCGAAAAAGAAGTTGTTGCTCAATATTATATTGTATTTTTTCTAACGATAGTAAGTAAAACTATACAATAACTAGTTTTAGCTCTATAATTTTAGTAGAAGCGTATGGTAGATTAACAAAAAGTGGGTTGTTGTCAAATGGTGTGTGAGATTAGTTTGAATTAGATACATAAATGGATCTTAAAAGTCTGCAGTAAGTTAATCATATAAACATGCAATGAAACAAGTGACTCCCCGGAAACTATAAGTAATAGCATTTTATTGTAAGTTCTATTTCTAAAACTATGCATCAAAAAAAAATAATTTGTCACTAACAACGCGTATGCTGTGTCAATGAGGACATTGTTAATGAATTCAGAAGACGTGAAATGCTAAAAGACGGCTATTAAGAACTAAAGGATTAGATAACTATGACATCCGAAGTGGGAAATACACTGATTAAGCCTGACTACCAATTTGTCAATAATAGTTTTTATGAGTACTAATTTTAATAGGCAGTTTAGTAGAGATAAAAGGAGCTCTTAGTTTTTGTGAGTCTCACAGTAACGAGTGGATAACTTGGTTGCTAGGTTGCTATACATGGTTGCAACCCATAAGCGCTACCTTAATGACATAATATTCAGTTTATTAGTGATCGAATTTCTTAGTAGTGGTCGTTTTCTCGAGAAATATGATTTACTCCACATCACATTTACCGATCTGCAGTAGAACTCATATTGATCGACAAAATAGGCGATTCAGAAACAATATAATTCCAAATGGCTCTTAGGCGGAGTGCTCTTTGTGATGTAATAACGACAGCCCATTGTTTAAAAATAAAAATTGGCACATTCAAATCTCATGGGATAAACCTTGAGAACATTTTAAGATATGGAATACGTGGAGCGCCTTTTAAAAATGCTACTTATAAATAACGAATTAGCATATCTATTTGATAAAACTGTTTCTTGGAACAATTAAGATTGCTATGGTTTTGATACAATAAATGTTCAAAGGAGTTATTGATCACCAGACCTATCGAGATCCACAGAATATATTTTGAAAAAGGATAAACGTCCTACAAATTTATAATTCAACACAAATAAAAGTTAAGTGGTTGTAGGTAAAAACACTGAGAACTTATCAAAGATGAACTATTAAGCCACTTACCGTAGCGGTGAGTGGAGGACACTATCTGAATACTTTTGAGTTCTTAGTAATCGAAGACGACCGAGTCGAGAATCCCACATTTCAAAGAGTGAAGATCACTTCGAGAAAATTGAAAATAGGTAGGTCAAAATACCAAACAAAAAAATGAACTTGTTGTCATGGAAACCTAGTTTAGCGAGTACTACACAATGTTTGAGAATCACTAAAAAAATTATTTACTTGCCAATTCGAGTTCTAGACCAATTAGAGGTAATTATTTCGAGACCCATATATCTACTGAAATCATTCCAGAATAAAGTAAAATGAGGAAGCTATGTGCATGTTTTTTGGAGAGCTAAAATAAACTGGAATATTAAAAGAAATATGTTATTTATTTAATTTTACACAGAAAAAGACAGAGCATTGAAAAACGTAGTATTCGACGAATAACAAATATAACAGAAGTATAATTGACATTTCATTACGAACTGCGAAAGATTGTCGCAGTGGTAAATGACAACCTAACGTAATTATAAGTATTTCACTTTCAGCAGAAATTGCGACTGGTGAGATGCCTAGGAATGTTTACTCTATCATATGTTGCTGAGAAATCAAATTACATTTAGAGCTTTTGTTATCCCAGTACTTCCAAGCTAAGGAGTAGGAGACTCCAGAATTGCTCTGCAATGAAAAAACCTACAAAATTTGGTGCCGTCGTTTTGTAAAATTCCACTACCTAGGTAGGATTTGCAGTAGTTAGTAAGCTGATTTTGAAGTTGAAGCTACAACTTAAAATATACTTATGATTAATTGGATTATACTACTAAATTATTAAAAAATTTTGTTTTTCTACTACAAGTAAACGGTTAAGTAATTTTATGTAATTAAATTCTTTTTTAAGTATGATATTTATGATGAAAGAAACAAACTGGATAAGACTGCTGTCTGATTAATTGAATTTATAACAACCATTAAAGTACTTATCTCATGGATTAACTAACACGAAGTGAACTAAAATCAGATGTTTAAGCAATAAATTGAAAGTTCTTGTGGAAAACGAATACTATTTTAAGTCATTTCTATATTTACTAGACATTTTTACTAAATATTATAGAGTTAAATTGGTTAAATGTTGACTCGTAGTGAATCACTTGGTAATAGACTGAATCCTCATTGTTTCGCTTCTCCTCTGATTTATGTATGGATGTAATTCACAATAGAATTTCTTCCTCTACTAAACATCGAACAGTAAATGACCAATCAGGCAAAATAATTCTAATTCTATGCTTCCATCTGAATTTAGAATATGAAAACAAGAATCCTTCTCTTAGTATGACTAAGCCTATTGAGCTGGCTGATAGTTGCTAATAATTGTTTACAGGGTAGCAAATGGAAATGAAATCCGATGCTGATAAGTACAGGAGTGAGAAAACGAAGCAAATATGCATATAAGCTAAATGGTAGAAAAGAAAACAATGTGATTAAGATTTCGAATATAGATGTACCATTCAATGATAAATATTGTGCTAAAAGTGCATAATGGAGCTCTATACCTTACAAACAATCATGCGAAGCCAATTATATTCTAAAAATCGATGCTCGCTCAAATGGGATAAACATTTAAATAACCAAATATCGCTTTTAAAGCTGTAAGAATAAGATACCATAAATTTATAATAGACAATGTAATATGGAACGAAATAGATCTTAAATAAACATAGAAAGGAGATAATTTTCTTCTGAGGTAGAGACGATACTATTTTTCAATATCCCACAGGAATAAGTGATGAATTAGCTTTTGTCAGTAATGTAAGAAATAGGCTGACAAGATTCGAAGCGAATAGCACCTGCTTTGAGAATTCAAGATGATAACAGTGGTTATTAGTCATTATGATTTTGGTTGAGACCCAAAAAATAACTAAGTCATAGCTGGAAAGTAGATTCTAATAGTTTTGAATACTGCTCAACGATATTATTGCCAATTCTTTTTTGCATTATAGACAATAATTTATATCAATGAGTAATATTGTATCTAAGAGTGACTCTGTCGATGATAAAATTGCGTATATATTATTTTAGTTAACCAAGCTTGATATTTTCTTCAAATGTCATGAAAATAAAAGCTACAACTTGATAGGAATATATAATAATATAAACTTAGAATTAATACTCACTTCATACGGGGAGAAGCAGTAGATACGGTATGTCCTTTGACTAAAACTCGTCCGTGAGGCATTGTAGTAAAGCTGCAAGGTCATACTTATTCTTATAAATAATTATCTCATTCTGCATTTAAATGAACTATTCACAAAGATACACATAAATTCCTTAAATTTTTAATGTAGCAGTTATAATACGCTTTTATAGAGTTAGATATTTGTTGTATACTGTAAGCCTGAGGTATGGTAAAATGAGGAAAGTTAAGTCAATAGGCTTTTGGCGTTCTGTGATTATGAACTAAAAATCAAGCCTATTAGAAAGTTCAATACGTGGTCCAATTCTTATAAGTATCTAAAACGAAATGTGATTATTTCTAACTAGTGAAAGTTCGCGTTATTCACCATAATGGTTTTGCTTGTGATAAAAATAGGTCAGTTACATGCTTGATTAACGTATTCTGAGAAAAAAGATGTTCATCAAAATTAATAAGAAAACCAGTACCTTGAAAATGAGTCAAATAAGAACTGGATATGATTAGGTGAACATCTCTAATAAATGAAAGAAAAATAAAAGTATTGACAAATGACCACAGAATCAAAAAAGCAAGCAGAAGAGAGAAAAATCTAGTAATTGTGTGATTTCAAATCGCTGGTAATTGCGATAGAGTAGATAGCTAATTATCTGATAACAAATAACAGTGTTTGAGGAAGGGAAATAAAACAAAAGTATAGAAGGGAAATGAGCACCTAATCTGAAACGAGATAGTCCAAAAAGTAATCTAGATAATGAGAGATATTCTCAAATCTCAGGACGTCATGAAGGCATACAGCAAACCGTTTAGTGGCTTGATATTTTGCCACTATTACGTTTTAATGCCGTGTTTTTCTTCCAGTTTTAGTTTAACGTTAATTAGGTAATACATACATACATTAACGTCAAGTACTATCAAAGATACAACAAATGCAAAGAAAATGTATTGAGGAACTCACAAACGCTATTAGAAAAAAAGAACGAGACGGAAATATTGCATGTATTATGCCCTCTTCAAGACACTAACGCGAATACTAGAGCGAGAGACGTAACACATCGGAAGAATGTGTACACTATCATCCTAATGAAAACAACTGATGAATGGAGGTGACATAATATCACTGATGAAAAAATAATTAAAGACAACTAGATCTTGAGGTCTCTATTTTCTAAAGACCTTAATTAATATTCAAATGAGGATTGGAGCAAATGTAATGACCTGCATAAATAAATTTGCGCAATGCACTTAAATACAAAACTGCGGCAGGGACAAATATGAACTACCATTATACTTGATGTCTGTGAGAAAAACGAAGCAGTTGAAAGAGTGATTGCTGCATGAGATTTTCTTAAGAAGAAACTGAATGAAATCTACGACGACGGAAGCAGTAAATATGATTAGAATTGTGCATTTTGCTGCGCCATTTTCGTGTTAAGCGTATCTTTTCTTATATTTTATGGATACTACACTATAATATACCAATTTTCTAAACGTGATAATAGTGTCATGCTTTAAAAATTCTTGTCGATAATCATTTACAACACAAAATTTTTAAATTATGCCTCTTCAAATTAGATATAATATTCGAATTTTAGGGTAGGATCTTGTCCATTTTTAGACCTATAGTGATTAAATAATTTTGATAAACAGTAATTGTGTTATAAAGATATGTACATATTAAGAGACGAATATTTGTAGACAATCATCTCACCTCGATCTCGTAGATACAGGAAGTGTTGACAGCGAGCTAGATATGTTTTTGCCTGAAATTGTAATTTTTAAATTGTATTGAAAGCTATAAAACTATGATTAATTTGTAAATTATATAAAATGGTATTATTTTAGAGTATAAATTTTCTGTATTAACATAGAGTTTCATTTAAATGATAGCCTATTGGTGACTTTGTAATATACAAACAAATATTTCTCCCCATATCTTTCTCTCAGTCATTTTTGCTCATACGCCCTGTTGTTTTTTTAGATGTTTCTGCTTTTCATCATCTAATAAAACGGCGGTAAAGATTGGTTATAAATGAATATAACTATCCACATTTTATACCTAGAAAAGCACTGATTGAAATTCTAAGTAGCATACGTAATCTGCCTAGTTGTACTTAATTTTAATGTTTGGGAAATATCGGCGACCAAATTGCACTTAATTTAAAGCTTATGAGAGATCAAGTTAATTGTGGTGAACGAAACATTTCATCAAGTGAAGCAGAGCGCAGCTTGCAATCTTTGATTATATTAAACGCCAAGCATGTGCAACAGGTACAATCTATCAGACAGAATAACAGGTGAAAAAATTCCATAAAAGTTGTAGCAGAATGATTTTTATTTATGTAGAATTGTGTCTGACGCACTTAGCAACACACCCAGTACCTGAATTTAAATTCATATTTATAAGCGAAATTCTAGTTAAGAAATATTGAAAGATATACGTACTAATCTATATTTTCCGAACGGAAAAATTTGAAATTCATCTTATTTGTGGACTTACAGATGAATTTTTGATAATGGTCAGATTTTTGTAATACTCCTCGTCTTCTGTATGTTCTACTATCGTCGGAAATTGATCGAGGATAGATAGTCTTTGTAGTCATATTGGTATTTATGTAGAAGCGGTGGTGATTTCAATGAACATGAAGATAAGAATACCGAGTGGTCAGACGCCGTTGCCGAATAAGGACGACTTTTCAGTATATTCCAATTTTCTAGTTCGCCCCGCCCATTAAAAATAGATGATGATAAAGTGATATCAGGCTGTTAGAGTAGGCACAGCATAACATCTTATATGCACGCAACAATATTGATGTGTAAATACATTTAGAGAAATGGTTTTGAATTGAACTATCTAAACGCAGCAATTTTATTTCTAGCTGCAACTAGCTATTGACTTGCTCATCACATTTGTGCTGGCAATAGCTGAATGTGTACCCGGAGGGATCAATTATGCATTGTAGTCCTCATCGTTTGCTCTACGACTGTCTCTCGTTTTTCATGGCATTCTAACTATGAATAGATATCCAGAAGGATGAGTTATTCTTTAAAGAAATAATAAAATATATATTTAGTTGTTTTCCATCGTTTTGATTTGTTTCGTTGTCATAATACAGTTTTCTAATTAGAACAATTGAAAAAAGACCAAACCATGAACAAAGCTGTGAATAATTAATTGGTAGAATTAAGAGATACCTTTCATAGACAGCGAAGAACGGAATGTGTTCTCTTAAAGATTCGTGATATGATAAAAAACACTCTAGTGGAAATTTCCCATTATTTTCGTCCATTTATAGCATCTAATAATTTACTTCTACCTTTATATTTATAATGACAAGTTTAATTAAGAGAAAAAAATTTAAGAAAAGTATGGCGAAAAGAAAAACTATATAAATCATGACTTCCAATATAGAAAATAAATGATAACTATATACATTATAACTTAACTTATTAATGAGAATAGAAGCATGAGTTAAGACAAGAAATACCTCTTCCGAAGGAATATTGGCTAACAAATTGATGCCCTGAACGAAGGGAAGGGTTGAGTGGAGTCAATAGAGTGGATGAAGGTGACGGCATTAGTGGGTGACCCTCCATCTCACAATATGAAGCAGCCCGAATTCTCATAGGCAAACTGTCAAATACATTTTAAAAAATTTTGTAATGCAATAAACGAGAACATGAAATAAGCGAATAATATGTTTAAAAAATCATTAAAAATGAAATCGTTAAGATAGCGAAAATATTAGCTTATAGATAACTGGAGAAATATACGGAAACACTCAATGTAATACAAGTTATGTAACAAATTGGTAGTATAAGCTATTAAGGAATATGGATGAGATAGGATTAGGATGTCACCAAGTGGCAAGGTGCCTATGGTAGTTGAAACATCGTGTACAAATAGGTGGCCAGTGGGATAATTTTAAACAAGAAATGTAGTAAGAATTAAGAAATTGGGAGAAATTAATAACTTGTGTCTCTAAATTTCATATACAAAGTGAAGCAAGTTTTATAATAGTAGTAATTATGAACTTTAATATCATTTTTTGTTATTACTGATCCCACTATTACTCGATAATAACGGATGAAACAGTGAGAAAAACACTGGGAAGATGAATAGCAGATATTAAAACAAACATTTTAAATGTATATAATTAAGACAGTTCCACTACTAAAGGAAACTATTTACGCTAAAAATATCTCTAATATTTTGCACAAAAGGATTCGTGCTTTTTGAGAAGTCATGATTATATATTGCGTATAGTAGCTGTATAAAGCAGCTAGTTATTAATAGTCTAATAAAATCTTGACACCAATCCTATTATACAATTCTATACTAATGCTTAATAAGCAATAATGAGATTTAAAATTCTGAGATGTATCTAAAGGCGTTTCCTGTCCCAGAAGCCGTGAGAAATGCTCGTCATTTACAGCCCGTCCAAACATCCATCAGTCCACGGCTGTAAGCAACTAATCACTAGTGAGTACACCGAACAATGACAGACGACCTCCACTCTCTGGGATCTGCGCAGGTCTATCAATAATCACTTTCATATAATTTATTTATCATCTTTCTAAGTTAGACCATAACTCGGTTATAATAAGGGAATTAGATAATATATTGAAAAAAACATCATCTGAAGGCATGTGACCATATTTAATGTATGCAGTGTTTCAAAATATTTTATAACATTATTACCAAATCTTGAAGTTTGACTACGGACAACGTTTTCTTGTTGACACCAATTACTAAGTTTAACGGTGCATAATTTTTTTTTTCGAAAACCACTTTAGATTTACTTTTAAGTGTAAGCCTATAATCATTCAATATTTGGATTGTTTATACAGTTATTGGTAGTCACACGTTCGGTTTACCATAGGCTTATGAGAATTAATAGAGCTAAATATTCGCACATAAAAATCTAGGTAACTGCAGTAAAATATTTATAACAACAATCTGTTGATTGCTCGAAATATAAGGTCAAATATATACCGTTTTAAGAGAGGTGTTATAAAGGGGGATATAGGAAAAGGAGTGGCACAGATGTTGCTATGCCGAATAGCTTTATAGGGAATAACTTTGACCGAGTTGGTTTCATGTTATAATTGCATTTAGCCAATTTAATGGAAATAAATAGAGAAAGCTACCTTCGATCAAGTAATACTGAATCGTAATAAGGGAATGTAGCCTAGAATGCTTCTGAATAGTAAAGTAAAATAAAAAAGAGATTGAAAAGGAATATAATCATGATGAAAGGTTTAAATTATTTTGAACACTCTAAATAAATGAGTGGACATAGTTTTATAAATGACCTTAGATCATAGATTAGTGTAGAGATGAAATTGCAAAGATTGAAAGAAATTACAACTGAGTGGAAAGAAACATGATGAATGAGGCTACACGTTTGACCAAAGTACGAAATACGTGCAAAAAATTGAGTACAGGTTGAGCAAATGAAGCTAAACAATAAACGGAAAGGTGTAAAATCATAAATATGAGAAGAAATAACGTAAAGGTGAGTTTTTATAAAAAACGGAGATTGTTTGATGTGGAAAAAATAATGGTGCATCTTATTGGTTGACAGACTGCAGTTACACCAAGACTCTTCCTCGCCCATATAATGTTCTTTATCGCTCATCAAAGCTCTGCACGAGAAATTCGTTGGCTGTCGCCTTGTGTTTTCTAGTTGAAGTCAATGACTCCAACGAACCATAGGAAAACTCACTATTTGTAGTTTAAGTTGAGCACAATCGTACTTTTTACTCGCCAAAATAAAATTAATTAAAAGTATAATTCGGGCAAAATGATGGTTTAAAAAAATTACCCATCTCTTCTTTACAGTATTTTATGTTCATAACTAGAAAATTTAAGTGTGATGACACTGATATGTATATTTATTTTGCATTTTAGTTTGTTTGCCATAATTTTATTTCGATCTTTGATGTATTGGACAAAAATTAATAAAAGAACAAAACTCGCCACAAATTATACATAGCAAGGTTTAAAAACGTATAATATGAGGTGATGACGAGATTACATTGAATGTGATCCCACCACACTTTAATGTCTTGGTTATAACTATGGAGCAAGTTCCATATTTCCCTACTTTAAACATAAACTGAAGTGATGAGTCTCGTCGAAAATCTTCATTTTCTCGCAAAATCTAACTTTGCCAATGTATGCAATTTAGTATGTAAGGAAAAACAAATAAAAATCACTTGCAGTAAGCCCGTAATGAACACCCTTAACAAGGGAGTTGAAATATTTACGATCCGATTACTGGAAAGACAAATTACTATGGGAATGTGAATAATTCGATATATATTGAATGTACATTTTCACAGTTCATTTTTGGGTATATTAATTTTAATAGATTTGAATAGCACAAATGGCACGCCAATTTTATTTTTAAATTAATTTTTGACCTGAAGATTTTCAAGTAGATTTTGCCATTTAAATTCCAGTGAATCAGTGGTGGTTAATGCCCTGGAACGCCAACAATACTGCTAATGACTCCTGTTAAATTCAGAGAATCAAATAGAACACGGGAACATATTATTGCCTGAGAAATTATAACTTCGTGAGTTTAACCACCAATAGCTTCCGAAATTGAGGATATCAACCGAGGCGCGGTGGATGGAAACATTCAATTCCGGCGAATTCCATATGCGTAGACACTTACTGAAAGCTCAGTGAGGTGAGAGAGGACGGAAAGGGAGAAAAAGTTGAAGGAGTGATATATAATGAAGAACTAATGGTCCACAATAAAATAAGACAGAAAAAAGAACTACGAAGAAAACTCATCGAAAGAAAAAAATATGAATAATGAAAAGTGAAGAATAGGTGCTTAAACAGTACATAAAGATGGATGTGACAAGCTATTGCTTTGAAGAAAACTATTTAGAAATGGAAAATAACACTGATATAACCTACATTTTTTTGGTTAAGATAAGTTTACTTTTTACTTGTTCCTTGTCATTTATATATCTTGAATTTTCATGAAAAGCAGAGACAAATGTAAATTATACAATCCTAGTTAAAATTCATGCTTCATTCTCACTGATTATAAAGTAAATAGTATAATTTCTAATAGTACCCTTAGAGATAAATTAATATTTGAAGGATAAATGAATTGCTAAAAATATTTTTATTTCGCTTGATCGGAAGAGCTATGGTTTTAGCGAATTAAATGTTAATGTAAGACTAATACTCGCGCATTAGTATGTTGTGGATGTTGGAGATAACGAAGAACTGAAAGTTCATCGCTCCGATGCTGTGTTCGAACTCAGCGTGCTAACTATTCAACTTTAAAATTTTCGTATGCAGCTAAATGCGACAATATTTCGAAGAAAAAATTCATTATGCTGTGCTAGATTAAGATCTATAGGAAAAATTTACAAAAGTGAAACAGTTTGCATTGAGCATATTAATTGTCTTTTAAAAAAAATATTTAAATCTTAATGTGTTAGGTAGAAATGGAAAACATTTAAAATTTGATAATTTGATATAAAATAATTATTTTTAGAGTAAGATACCATTTAAACTACTTATTGATTGGATTTGTTAGGCAAATAGATGAATAGCCTAAGAAATACAGCAGAAATTATATTTTATTAGGTTTTTGTCAAACATATTATTGGACCATATGTTAGTGAATTACATTGCAGCAAAATAAATTGAACTTATAATTANTTACAAGAGGTATATAGCTTGTTATGTTTGGGGATTAATATGCTGATTGTTATAAAGCATCAAATACATAATCAAATAGTATATTTAGCAAGTGATTCTAATTAATTTTTTAGTGACAGACACATTAAAGGAAATTTAATATACCTAATTCACAGTGTAGGTAACCTAAAGATTAGAATGTCGCTGTCAACATCAGTGAAAACACTTCCAGTAGGCAAAAAAAATATTTGTGGAAGGAGTTTGTTCTACCAAATAATGACCGAGTCACCGTTTGTTGCAGAACATAGTTAGCTAGCGACAAATGGTATTAATATTAAATAACAGAGCTTTTTGATTTAAATACTATAGCGCGATACCGACAAGATAATGGGGAGTCAGCTGGTTAAAAGCATCTTTCTTTACGTGTTTTTTTACTGAAAATTTTGGACTGAAATTTCATTAGTTCATTAGAAATATTTTTGTACTCATTACTTTATAATATCCAAAGCAATACGCTGAATATCACTAGGTATAGATCGTCTAAGCCTAATAATTAATTATACTGCCTTTAAAGTTACGAGATTTTGCTACCTCCCAATAGTTACCATAGGTAGAGAATATAAATGTCACTTTAAACGTTTAGTCACTATATACGATCATATCTCGTTTATTGTGAAAATATTACTATTGGGGACAGAACAAAATAGAAATTTTTTAGTAATTTTTATTTTAGTAAAAAACCAAAACTGGTTTTCTGTTACCGTCCTAAGTACTAGCAAATATATAAGTCAAAAATTCTTTAGTTTTGGTTTTAATTCAGAGTAATTACTTATTGTATTGTATTCATTATCTATTCAGATTCCATTAGTTTTCCCACCAGTGTTTCATTTCATGCTATTTTGATGATTTGATATTACTGGGAACAATGCGGGAGATGGGTTACAATATGGGAACTAAGAGGAAAAGGTATAAACTGTATATAATTTAAAATCTACACACAGTATTGTTGCATATACAAACGAATTAGACTAAACTACTTAGGAACTACACAAATGTATTAGAAGTTTAAATTATGTTTGAATAAGAAATAAGAAATATGGTGAATTATATGTACTTAAATATACGCAAATAAAAGACTGAGCTATTAAATATTTATTCTTGATTTACTTTAATAGGTAAGAAGAAAAATTATGAACCTATAGCAGATACTAAAAGATGGAATAATTATCCCTCCGTGACAATTAAACACATGTGGGAAACAAAAGAGCAATAGTGGGAAAGCTTCAGTAATTGCAGATCAGTAGTTACTCATGTTGGTAAAAGCTATCTGGTAAATTATAACCAAATAAATAAGAAGCATTTATATAATCAGTTACAAGAACTTAATTCTAACATATCCAACCACTCATATAGTAACATTTTCAATATCAGCTGTTTACGTTATTAAATTATCTAAAAATTATTGACTATAAAATCAACTATTCTTTTAATCATTGATATATAAAGCAGCATACCAAAATTTATACAGACTATTATTCTAAGGAAAAGTGAATCTGTGAAGACAAACTATATAATAACTTCGGTTGTTTACCAAGCAGCCTAGTGGTGGAAAAAATGCTTAACTACTATACACGAAGATAATAGAAAAATTATATGGACTAATCAATCAGAATAAGAGGCTCTTAGCGAGACGCATAGAATTCCTTATGTAAAGATTAGAATGTAACAAGGCTTATACTACCAATAAAATCCACAAGGCAAATGCGTTGGCGGTAAGAATATTCACTACGGGTAGGCTAAAAACGAAGAACTGTAAACGAGAAGGCACACCCAAAATACTACAGCTCATTTCTCGCCATTTATAATGGTTTGGGCAGTGATTTAAGCAAATGGCACCACTTGGTGAATAGAGGATTGAAAGTGAATGTAAATTACAACAAAAGATTGTTTTGGAGAACATCCATTAACATACCTTTACTTAAAGAGCCTAACTAGTAGCGAGCATTTGTTTAGTGACGAAGTCCTCTTAAGGATTCCGTAAACGACTTTAGGAATATAGCGGTATGGCATGGTTAAAAAGAATAAATAGTTCGCAGATCGCAGAAATATTTAGATGCAAAAAATGTGGTTATTTCGCGTATGCATAGTATATTTACCACCCACTAAAAAATGAAAGTGCAATAAACAAAGCAATGCCAAGCAGAAAAATTACAGCATCCAAAACAAACATACGAGCTAGAAAATCTTACTCGAATAGATCTTCCATTATGATATCGCTGTTTTTAGTCCTGTAAAGTATTTGAGGAAAGGTGAAAGTAATTACGTAGCGTAGATACGAAAACAATAAGAAGTTTATTATAACTGAATAGCAACAACATCAATCTAGAAAAGAATTATTAACTTTAACTCGTACTAAATAAGTCTCAGTAGAAATAAAACAATATTAGTTCTCTTCTGTAATCAAACACCAGCTACACGAAGAATAAAACGCAAAAGATGCTACCATAGATCGCATGTGGTGATGAAATTTACCACATCCTGTAAGAGTAAATCGATGGCTGTGAGCACTTATGATCAGGAGCGTGGCAAACATTTTAAAAGCTACAAAATAGTAATCGGAAATAAACAGCTAAATGCACATCCTATTAGAAAAGTCATCAAAGCAATAGATTGATAAGTCTAGAAAAAGCGTTGTTCCAATAATTAACTATGAAGCAACAAAAACCTCTTAAAAGTAAAACCCAGAACAGTACGCTATCATCATTTTAGAAACGCTATTTTAAGATAAAATAGGTAAGCTTTAACAGTACAGTACGTCTTTGGGTTAGATTGAGATAAAATGATGCGAACAGTAGGATAAGGCGGATATTACCAAAAATAAGCAAAAATAAACGGGACCTAATTGACAAAAAGCTGGGTCCATATGGTATAATAATACGCCGGAACAAAAATATTCGTATATGTTCGACAAAGCGAACTGGTGCTAACGACATGTCACAAAAACAGTCAGAATCTCAATAGACATTTTAAGAGATCTTCTGCTGGATGGCACGTAGAAATTATGTGACATGAACCACCTGTCCTAGAAGTTCCGAAAGGATACGAGCAGCATCTTTACTAGGCACCTTAAATTAAACGTAGCATGATTTAAAACGTAGAAGCAGATATAGTATAAAAGAATAATTAAATATTATTGCTGTTAAACTTTAAATAAATCCAAAAAATACTCACAATTAGTGGAGCGGTCTGACAGGCAGCATCTCGAGCAGTAGCCGCATCAGTTATAGTGGCTGCCGAAACCATGACAGGAGCATCTGATGTAGAGACTGCCATATGACGAAGAGACGGTAGCACACTATTGGTGTTGTACATCTACAAACAAAAACCTCAAAATAATAAAATCATATTGCAACGTTTTAAACTTTAGGTTAAGACAATTTCTCCATTTTGTTTAATACGATAGGTAACTAAAACTAAAAGAGAAAAGTATATTCCTGAAGCATAATATTTAAAAATGGCACTGTACAATTAAAGTTAATCTAAAAGGATTAACATTCACCAGAACATCGATATTCTAATATCTAAATTTTTAAATAAGATATACAAATTAAATAGGTTGGATTTTTCATAAGTAAAAAACCAAACTGTTCACCTCCTGCTCACTATCCGGTGTATGCGACAAGCTACTTGTCGCATCGATAGGTTCGGATGGAGGCAAGCTATGTGTCATAGTTTGGGGTTGCAGTGGTGCACCAGTCACGAAATGAGGAAACCTAATAACTGCTACTTCTCTAAGATTACAAAAAAAAGGAAGACATATCTAATATTATAAACACGGATTGTGTGATGGTAGTGCCAAGAACTAGCAATATATTGTAAAACTTAAATAACAGTAAATTATGCAGTTAAAATAAATTTTATGTAGGGTCTAAATTCGCTGTTTGAAAATCTTTTTCAATATTCAAAAACAAAAAACCACACGTTACACAGAACAAATAATTTAAAAGCCGAATTCAGTATATTGTTATGCTATTTTTTACGCCGTCATAACCACCAGGAAGCAAAATAAATTCAGCAATGTCGCATCTAAAAATTTTTAAGATAAAATATTTATATAAGCTTAAGTAAAAAATATACTATTTTAAGTGCAGTTCTATATCAGCAAGAAAATAACTAATGATTCTATATCAATATTGTACTTCGAAGCATTCGCAGCATATTTGCATTTCAATAAGATTTTTTTTTAAATTTTATACTAACATCGGTAATTTGGCATAAAATTAGCTTATATTTTGAACTTCACATCATGACGCCTTTGTAAGTACTTTCATAAAGATAATGCAATAATAATAATAAATATGTAAAGAAATAAATTCACCAAAAAAAAGTCTAGATAATAAATGTTATATACGCTCTATGAATAATACCTGCCGTGAACTGGTGGTGGAAATGGTGGGGCTAGACCGGGCGGAACAATCATCATTGGATTTATGCGTGGAGTTGATAGATGAGCTAGAAGCGAATCCATGGACATTATCGGCAACAGAAAGGGTAGCTTAAATACATTGAATATTTCAACAATCTGAAACTGATAAAAACTACATAATTATATTTGTAACAAATATTTACCTTGCCTCCACAAATTCGAGTCCATTCTCCTAATGTATGAAAACGTTCCTCATGTTCTGTTCGTATAGGTAGTGCATCATTAAAATATCCAGACTGCGTCCACATCATCATCTCCTTGGCTGCATGGGGGCCTTGAATTAAAAACTACAGTTTTTAGCTTTCTACTACTAAAAAAACGCACCATACACTTCATTATCTGGGCCGTGGTAGTACCAGCGAACTTCGATGGGCTTTGTCATCATGGTATCTCGCTCACTAGCTCAGATAACCAACACTACAAGGATAATTCACCTGCCTGTCCATCTAATCAAATACAACGTGAATATATTATATAAAACTGAGTATACAGTTAATTGCACAATCAATATTATAAACAAACATCATTCATTAATATATCTAGCAATAAATACAAACAAGGCAACGGTTTTAAACGAAAAAGAAATTAATACCCAAATTCATATTACTACTTAGTTTAACAAATCTAATCATTACACCTAAAAAAGCATAATCTAAAATAAATAAAAATAAGAATATTAGAAAACATTAAGGAATTATTGACGCTGTCTTTATTCCTCCAAACAAATAGGCCGCATATACGCATAAGGTTTAGCCCGTAATCTGAAGTAATGTACCAAATAATTTAGCACGGTCTCAAAAACATATACTGCATTAAAGCCGTGCCCTAGTAGTATGGTTTCCCCTTTTTCTAGCATTACTTTAATTATGAAAATATATTTTATTAGGTTTTTGTCAAACATATTATTGGACCATATGTTAGTGAATTACATTGCAGCAAAATAAATTGAACTTATAATTANTTACAAGAGGTATATAGCTTGTTATGTTTGGGGATTAATATGCTGATTGTTATAAAGCATCAAATACATAATCAAATAGTATATTTACATATGACTGATAACAAGTACCAACAAAATATTGATAATAACCAAAAAGAAAGCTAATATAATCAACTAGTCTTCTTCGAACCATCGTTCCTCCAAATCTCTCTCATGGATAGCATCAATATCATCCAAAGTATCGTCATAATCAACAGTATCATAGTCGAAAAATCTTAAGTAAAGAATAGAATTTACGAAACCAAAAATAAAATATTAATGACTTCGTGTCAACTTCAGCTCACCTTGAATCCTTCCCAGCTAAAAACCGTTCTTCCATATAAGCAATAAATTCTCTACGAAGCATTTCCGGTGATTCATCGGGAGAATCTCCTAACAGCATATCTTCCTATAACAAAGTGTTTATACTTTATATTAAAAAGGAATAATAATAATACACTTTACGTCTTGAATCTTGTCAATCTCGAGTTTTAATTCTTCTAGGACATTTTTATCATCTTCCTCAGCGTTATCTATATCTTCGTCATTTGACATGATGTTACTGATATGAGCCATAAGCCGTGAACGCTTTTCATCTTCAACTGATTCCTGAAATAATTTAAATTTGTTTAAATGCCTACTTTGTTAGTATCTAGTTCAAATATTTAGTAACTATTTTTTAAGCATTTTAAATTCACATCTCATTAACGAAACTATTTAATATAAGAGCGATTATAATTTCGAAATAAGATGTACTTCAAGCACACTAAGAACACTACTAACTTACAAATGCTATATTATTCCAAAACTGGATAGCATCCATCAAAAAATAAATGCAGAAAAATATAATTTAAGGTTAACGGAGAAAACATTCATACAAGCTTAGGTATAAAGAATAGTACGACAACATAATAAGTTCATCAAGCTTACTTCTCCGTTCCTCTCCCATTGTGTTTGGTGTTGATTTCTTCTTTGAGCAACCTCACTTGATGACTCAAACTGATTCAGAACTCCTATCCACCCACTTTGTTCTTCCCTTGTCACAACCGGTCGCAAGTTGATTCGATCTGAACTCGCAATAAATTCAATAAAACTAGTTGAGCTACCTAGCAGTGACTAGGTTTTATATTACTTTTCTTCAATAATGTCCACAAGCTTGTACAATAATCAAAATAAATACAAAAGCATAAAAGAATAAAATTTTAAAAATTCTTTGTAGTCTTATGGAACAAGCAGCTGAAATAATGACCAGAAAATAGGAATTAATTTTGGTGAAACTAATAATTTATTTAAATCTTGCTTGATCAAACCTTCCTCTTTGAGATATCTACAGACCATAACATCATACAAGTATGGTTCCCTTTCTCTCATTTTCTCATCTGAAAAGAAGTTTCCATTCGTCTTCATTTTTTGTAAAGCAATGAAACGACGATTTCTCACCTGAATAAATCTAAAATGTTATACTTTATATATCCCCATTGCTAGCTTACATAATATAATGCTATAAGGCAAACAATAGTTTTATGCTACAAAGGATGCAATAGTAAAAATATAAATAAGGCTAGGTCCTATGATGCACCAAAATCTCACATTCCGGCCACGTGATTTGGTGTCTTTTATCCTATTCAACATAAATTTCATTGTAAGATCATCGTCATCTTCAAAGACACGACAGTCATCTGTAGTCATATACTTCCCATACCTAGATTACAAACAATTTAAGCAATTTGATTTATGCATTACTTGGATTAGTCTATATTCCAGAAAAAATGTTGATTTACCTTTGTACAAATAATAACTTATTTGAAACAAGTAATTCTCGGAGGATTGTTTCCTTATCTTCATCAGATAAATCGCTTTCACCATTTTGCTGATGACGATAAAACACATTATCATTGCTAAGTATACGTTTAACAATAGCATCACTCATAATTTTCTAAAAATAGAGGACAACATTTAAAACAAAAGTATTTTAAACGTACAAAATCCTACTTACATAATATCCACGCACTTGCTATATTTTTAGACAGTATTATCATCAAACCCAATGTTTAGTAAACATTTTAAAAAATCGAGTTTATATTTAAAGATGTATTGGTTTTTTGTAGCAATAAATTTCCAAAAAAGCACACAAGTAGAAGTAAATTACTTAAACTCATTTTCTAGATTCTAGTACATTTGTTGAATATTAACATGTACACCATTATTCATAGAAATCGGTAATTTAAAAACTTCCTAATAAGTATATTTTACATTCACAAAGCCACATTTCATTCACAGCATAGAAAGAATATTGCAGGTACTAGCACTATTTATTCAAGGAATAAGCACTGTGAATAGGAATAAAGATCAAATACCTATTAATAAAATAGTATGATATCTCAGATGTGACTGAACAATATTAACATGCGTGCAAAATACGGCGTACATGATCGAGGTAAACTTTTCCACAACAATTAAAGGGACAAATATGCTAGAAATAGATTTGGAATTATCATTAATGTAGCACAAAAAATTTAATATAAAAGTTTTAAAATGCTTTTTTCCTATTATGAATTAAAAGCTCAATAATTTCTTAATATGCTTTGTTTGAAGTCTGATTTAGTTATATAAACAACTATGGTTACTTCGAAAATAGTTATCGAATTTATATGACAGTAGTTTACGGGAAGCTTTATGGGGAAAACTAGATGGTTTGAGGTATAACTAGTATTTTTTTTCAATCTCCTTAATAGTGTTTTTACGTAATAGTGCACTTGCAAATATAGCGTTAACCTTAAATTTAAATCCTTTTTCTTATATTATTTTATGGAATGAAGTATTCAAACAGTTTGCTTTCACCTAATTTCACATTGTTTGGGTGCTTATTTTTAGTGCACCGATAGTTATTGTAACTTTTATAGATTCACTCTTTAATGTAATTCACCTTATCATTCTTAATTTTTGTAATAATTCACAAACGTAAAATATCAAACACTATAATTCGAGAAAAGTACCATAATATCTCATATATTTTCTACTTTTCATACGTCATTCTTTGTTCTTATTGTGATTATGTATTAGAAGTGATCTTCACAAATCCAATATATAGTAAATATGGGTATAATTTATCCATTATTTTTTTGTTATGAGAAGCATGGTAGTGACTAATAATATGCAATACATGGAGCATATTTGATTGAATATTATTACCATTAAAATACGCAATATCAAAATACACCACATTACCAAGAGATAAACCAATTTTAAATTTTTTAAAATCAAATCATTTGATTATCAATATAAGGAGTGGCTCATCGATATTATTATCATGCGTTCAATGGTTATCATGAGAAAATGGTATAAAGTACTATAATTTTAAATTCCGTCTTAATTAATATCAATATTAATTACTATATAAATATGCAGTAATAGGGGTATTTATTGAATATTTTTCGCTATATGTCTAGTAAATTACAAATGAAATAACATTCTTGTAAAAGTTCTTTTCGCAACAAATAATAAGGCACTTAACTACGGTAACAACTTTAACATTATCCTAATTATAGACAACTAGGGGAAGCTAAATTGATGTTTCAGTTACCTAGTAAATCGTCTTGTTGGTCTCTGATACCATTGTTTTCTGTCTGCCCCGAATTTTGTTTCGATTCCATTCCTTGTACCATGTATTTTTTTCCTTCCCCTTCGCTTTCTATTTCCTTTGCCTGTTCTTCGTCGACAAGCTTTAATCCTTTTGCCCAGTACAATACCCATATATCAGAGAACAACGAGAACATACGAAGACCACCATATATCACGTGGAGTCTTGAAAATTGTTTAGAGTATTTATTAATTCACATTCTCTGTTAAGGAAATAGAACCTAGATTAATTTTTTGACCCACCTTATTCTAAGTTCATCAGTATCATAAATGGGACAAGCTCCTGTTTTATCACATAGATTTTGCCACATAAGGCAACTCATGTCGAAGATTTTCCCCCAAAATACAGGAGATGGGAGGGTGGCTAAATTATGAAAAAAGTTAAACAGGTTAAGAATAAGTATTTTAAATAACGCTGTGTAATAATCTAAATGTCATTGAACTTATTTTTCTGCCACATCTTTAGATTAGTTACTCGCATACTATATTTGACAATCCTACAGTATACGTGTTGTTTTGCAAAAACCACATCAAGATTATTCGTTTTCGTTACTTACCAAATAGACTGACAAGAAATCCATTGAAACCAAGGGAAATGCTTCTATGTTGAGGAGGGACTGATCTAAAAAAACAACTGCACTTTTTATTTGCTAATTAAAACACATCAACAGCGATAATATAGCTCTTTTATTTAATATCTCGCCTGAGCACAATAAGCATTCCTGGAACTACAGCCAATCCTCCAAATATCGCTCCAAAAGCCTGATTGATAAAGAATATCTTGAACTGACTAGTGCAGTACTCTAAAAAGTTTGATATAAAAGTTTAGTGTTGATCAACATTGGAAAAATCTGTCTTTACATACCTGTAGCACAGTAGTCTCTAGATACGGAAAGGTCATCGGTACCGGCACATTCACACTCTGTAAACACCAGCCTCTCAGTTTTTGATTTCTGAAACAGTAGGAATCTAATTAATTAAAAGCCATTTATTAAGTTATCCAGATATAACCTAACCTTTTCGTAAATGCTGAAATTAGCCCCGCTTAAAGGACAACCAGCTTGACATGGTGAATAAAATACGTCACCGCTGCAAAAAAAATATGTAAATAAATTATTTATTATCTGAGTTTTAAAGATAACGCGTTTTTTACATACTTGATATTACACACTGGATAAAATGGCATGTCCTGGCATACACAATCTGGGCGACAAGATGGAAAGGTAAAATTGTTTGCTCTAAAATAGCGCCATAAAATTAACGATTTTACAGCACAGTTACACACATTGATAGCCATTTATTTTATATTCAAACACCCAATAACTTAAATAATATATATTTTTAAAACTAACATAGCTTGGTCTCCAATATGTCCGATAACAGATTTACAACCAACAGCTCCATTGGCGAAAGAAAGTAGAGCTGCCACTAAAGAACATGCTGCCACCCAGCCTGCAGCCTTTCGCCCTATAGATTAATTTACAAAAGTGATAATAGCATAGATTGCGTCAAAATATATTAAATCTCAATAATTATATGCTTTTTAAAACATGTTAAATGAAAAACCTTGTAAGCGAAATTTCTTAAGGGCAATACTGCCAACTATCATTCCAGCTGCAAATCCTACGACACCTGTACTCGCTAAAAGTATTTTGATCATTTCTTTGTTCTCATCCACATCCCTTTTCCTAATATTTTTCACTTTCTCTTACTCATACCTCCTCTCTCACACTCGCTTCGTTGTTTCCACTATACACTATTGATGCCATCTTCCCCTTTGCGATACAGCATACCAAGATATTTCTGGATTACGTACTGCGGAACGCCGAACTGTATTTCCAGATACTTGCCCAAGAACACGAAGAATCTAAAAATTTAACTTTTCATTCTTTCCAAACAAATCGACACAAAAAATTAATAAGATTAATAAACAAACCCCTTGAAAGCCAGTACATCAACGATTCGGCCTAGCATAGCTCCCACATATATAGGGTTGCGGAAAAGAGATTTTACAGTTGAGTAAAATTCTGAAAAAAATATACCAATTTTTGATTGATGCTATTGCTTGAAGAAGATATTAACGTACCACGTATTTTTTCCTTGACTGGTTTGTCTTCATCATCTTTCTTTACATGCATATCCCGAAGATTAAGTGTTTTTCGTGGTTTTTCCGTTCTTAAATAAGCTCTTTTAACCTTTTGGTTATTATAAATTTACTAAAATTACTCACATTTGTGACTCATTTTCTTCATTCAACCTCTCTAGTATAATTTTTTCTTCTTTGGAGGGTTGATCCAAGTTATCAGAAGGAAAGAGAAAGAGAGCTAATGAAGGGAAAAAGAGGAGACATCTTAAAATCAAAAGTATGGTGTTAAAAATAATTAATAATGGAATATGTTTTTAAATAATTAATTCTGATTATAAAATTAAACTCACCCGAAAATTAGAAATCCTAACCACCAACAACCTATCCACATAGGATCCAATGGAGTAAGTCCACGAGGAGCTGAAATATGATCCTTTGAAATTATCAACACCCATTTCTATTCTCTCTTCTCAACTTTAACTTATGCTTTATACTAACGTTCAAATGTGTAATATATTTCATTGAGCTTGCTTCCAACTAGTAACCCAATAACAGGTCCGAGTATCTTGACAAAGAACATGCAAGCTGAAATAACAATACTTAATACTTCTTTCATAGTATAATTTATTAGAAAAGTATGTGACCCTAATCTCGATTTTTTCCTAACAAAATATAAATAAAAAATAACAAAGTATCAAGATAAATACTCAACTAACCAAAATAAAGGGGAAGATTCTTTTTTTTAACATTATCATCCATAAGTGGCAGACCAAGAGAAAATGGCATGGTTCTAGATAAGCAATTACTTTCACTTTAAGTGTAAGCGGTCAGATAGACATTGTATGTGAGAAAATGAAAGGTTTTCAACACGAGTTTACCTTCCAACTCCTAGCAACATTAGCCCGCCGAAAATCATCATAAATGGGCCCACACTAGAGGTGTCTTTCTTACACTCATCTACCTTATGCTGAATATTTATAAGATAGTATTATAAAATAATAAGCACAAAAAACATTTATTATATAACGTCTCTTACCCGAAATAAATTACCAGCATAGACTAGTATTTTGTGAAATCCTTATGATACTTTATCACCTTTATCTTTTATTTTATAGAAACATAAAAGATGTGAAAGGAAGTGTCAACGTAATCTTACATCTTGTCTTAATTTATTAATAACATTGTGACAGAAGGAATACGGTAAAGATGTGAGAACTCTGACGGCCGAAACATCATTCTCATTAACTATATGCTCCTTGGTAATGCGACTCTATAATATTTTTGCTAAGGTTCTCTTATCTATTCTGCTAATCAGTTGTATGGCTGTTAAATGAATACCTCCATTACGGCGCAAATTTCTGAACCTGGATTATAAAAGCAAAAGGATTGGTATTTGATAAATTCCTCATCCCTAGTGTGATATGGACCAATCTGAAAAATTAACAACGTTTCCTGAGATTTCTTAAGTTATGTAGTAATTGTAGTTTTCGCTTACATATGTACTAAGAGCAGTTCCATTTGGATCGATCTCCCTGAGCGTTCGATTAAACCAATCAGGATCACTTGGTTTTTTAAGAATAAAACTAAAATAAGATGTACTTAATTAAGACAAATAACTTTAAAAAAGTGGTGGTAGTTGCATAACAAAACTACAGAGTTAAAGTAATAAATTTAAAAATGATGGTGCTGTCCTACCGATTGACTTCGTAAGCGAGAGAACTAGGTATGTAACTACTATTCACGTGAAATTCTTCGACTGGGAAGAGAAAATTAGATGAACTTATTAAAAGATTGGCGATAGAAATCAAAATACATCCACCGCCTATCCAACGTGCACGGTTACCCTGCATTAGATACATTTTTTCTTATCTTTCAAATTCCTTAACCTAAATATGACTATTTTCTAACTTTCTAACTTTATAGCATTACCTTTCCACCAAAATAACTTGTGAAGACAACTACAGGAATATAAGCAAAGTCTCCCGCAGATACCATTGTTCCACTGAGACGGGAAGGGATTTGGAACTGCTTTTCTATGAACACAACTGCACTGAAATGAAATATAGATGATTATTCCTATTTGCACTTTATTATGGGTTTTAAGTCATATTAAATATTATGTTATTTTAGACATACTAATAATCACTACAGTGTTTTTGTCTTCCGGGATTTGTTCTTATCACCTTATTAGACAGCGTCTCTATGTATTTCCTTATCACATTATTAAACCATCGACAAAATTAGAGGGTGCAAGCGGAAATTCGAAATATCTCACGTTATTTAAACGTATAGTTCACTGTGTGATTGGAAAATATGAGATCTAGTTATGAATCCACCATCCATAGGCATTTTGGTCAATTGAAATCCAACAAAGAATACTGATGCTTAAAAGTAGCTTCCATTTCTGCTCTTTTTTTAAATTTTGGTATATGCTAAAAATTTTTGGTAACCATTTATAGATATAACTTGCCTTGTCATGTAGAATCCCCCAATTGATTCTAGAAAGTATACAGTGCCGAACACAAGGAAGAAGCATGTTATCTGTAGGGTTTTTGATGTTATTTTTAGATATAGTAGCAAAATTAAATTTAGTATTTAGAGTAGAGGTTTTGAGAATATAAATACTATGTACAGATTTAAAGATAGCAACTTACTTTTCGTTGAATCTTCATGATATAATTTTTCCCACAAAACTGGGTATAATCACGAATTACCAAATCCTCTATCGATCAGATGTGTAGGACATTCGACTCAGTCTCTTGCCTGTACAGCCCTCCTATAGCGTCTTGTTTGTATGACTGAGCTTATCAATGGGCTGCGATACGATAGGCCTCCAGGTGAGTAGTTAATGATATCAAGACGTTGTTTCTACTGGGTTTAGATCTGTTGTGGACAGAGGTCACATATAAGGTTATCTTATCAAATAATAATTGAAGTTGTGTTCGACTGTATTTAATTCGATTGTATAATTATACAGATTCTTTAAATATATGGTACTATCTCTTATTTAAATTTTATATCAGCATTAATTATAATTATATCGAAACATGACAGGTCATCGTTGTTTATTTTTCAATTATTTTTTGATTTTTCATCTACTTTCAGAGAAAATTTTACTATGCACTTTTTCCCCTTCCACATTCACCGTTATTTAACAGTATTTTATCCCACTGTACTACGAAAGTTATGACTTTTTCATGATACTTGATGCTTTATCAGTGCCACCTTCTCCCATCGCTACATGAAGTTCAATTTCGTAATGGTAGATAACTAAAGAAACATCAAAGTTTCCTTGTCCTGTACTGGTCATTTTACCAGGTTTTTAGAGATATTTATTTGCACAACTGAATATCTATGATAGCAACACTGAACATATTCATCTCAAAATAATTTTAATAAAGTAGATAATTTATATGTAAATTTATTACAATATATTCAGCACGAGTCTGATGTTATTCGCAATGGACACGTGACTCTGCCAGTCTCTAGAATAATGCTAAATATGCAAAATATCACGTAGGAAATAATCATAAGCAGGCCGAAAAATTTATCCATTCGCCATCGGGAGAGAGCGATGCACAGTACGAGGAAGGTGAGCATGACGAACAACATACCCACACTGCAGATGAGCCCGTTTGACACCACAGATACTGAACGATTCAATTCCATTGCATGTACTTGTATTTTCTTACATGCATTCCCACTACTCTTTCGGCAACTGTTGCCCCAGTGTGTTAGTTAAACACCTGTCGGAAACGTTTCCACTGTTCGCCGAAATAGTGCCAGTATGAAATAGAACAACCAGGGAATAGGAAGTCTGAAATTAAGTGAAATGTATATATACTAAATAAACAGAGTACTAGAATGAAAAAAGCGATATAGACCAACTAACCCTACACAAATATCGAAAAGGTTACTGCCTATGGAACTAGATACGGCCATGTCTCCAAGACCTTTGCGAGCTACAATCACACTGAAATATCGTAAATCTTCGTTCTCTTATGGTCCATGTATGTTCTACCATATCTTTTGTATCTTATAAGTTTTAGACTATTTGCAAAAAATTCCCTTAATTTTGATTGTAAGGTATCCATATCTACTTAATAATGTTTTATGGATTCGAATCCAGGGATAAGTTGCTAAGCATAAAATAAACACTTGTGAGATTTTCAGGAAATGCTTACGAAAATATTTCTTAATGTAAACGCACATTTAGTTTTTTGTCTGCAATAGCAGTACTGACAGCCATCTAAAAATTTTCTGTTACTTAAGCACTATTTTAAAAGCATTTAAGGAATGTGACTCGTGATGTTAGCATTCTAATGATATCCGAACCTAAAAAGTAAAATATTATGGATTTTGCATCCCATTATTTGCTTGATGTTTAATATAGATGTTAAATTATGAAATTATAAGTAACATGTTTTATTAAACTACAACTTGTTTTACAGTTTAATTGTGATATGTTTAGACGCATTATATGAATTGTGCTTTATAAAGTAGTTCGCTACTATTAATTGAATGTAGATAAATTCTCTAGGGATATTCAGTGACAATGCGGTGATTATTGTTATCAATCAATTATTGCATTCTTTGAGATGGCCAGTTTCTTGACATTATCGTTCTCTCCATTGCCTAGAGAACCCATTGCCGTTTGCACATGGCGGACTTTGTAACTGATTGCCTCGTGGCTTCCCAGTATTCAAAGATATTTTTTAGTAGTTGTAGTATGACAAAAAAACTTATATTTCATCCAAGTAACAAGGGAGTATATATCTTTCATAATGCTCAACTGCTTTTAACAAGTAGCATCTATCTTTTAAGCATATAAAATAGGTATTTTAACGTTTAGCTGTTTTGCATTTCCTGCAATCTTTGCAATAGTGATATCGTTTTGCAAACAATTCACTGATGTAAACAATTCCAGGTGCCATTTCTTTTCTTTTCATAATTTTCTTAGTTTGTATGCCCTTTCATGAATCCATTGTATACTCACCTTGTTATTAAATCAGGAATGCTTGTGCCTGCAGCCAGAATTGTTAGTCCCATAATCTAAATAAATTATATCATAATATTGCAGAAATAGTGTTTTATTTTAATTCTTTCTAGAAGATGTACCAACTACTGCCACCTGAAAGAGCTAGAATTATGGAACATAAACCTCAGTAGGTATTCCAAATGTTTCACCAATGGTGTTAGCCCACCAAACCATGAGATAGGAAAACAAAGCTATCCATAGAACGGAACCGATGAACGTAATGAGGAACCAACTGCGTAAACCCTAAAAATTTAAGGAATCAGTATTTACATAAGATATATTACAGTATTTTCTGCGTAGACGACAATATTTAGATGACATTCAGTACCGGATTTCTAACATCTGGTAAGGTGTATGCTAGTGGAAACATTATTGGAGCCAGAAGTATAAAAATGAACTGCTTCAAGGGCATATCGGGCCAGGAAAGATCAAGTGGCTGTTCATCACTTGAATCGATTGATAACTAGAAGTAAAGTATAAATTACTTGATATTTGTGGGTAAGAATTTGGATTAAAATGTTAGTTTTGATACAATAATTCGTAAGAGATCTGTTCAGTTCTGACCTCACTCGCTGGTTGGAATTGTACTGGATGTCCGTTCTCAATGACCCGAGAATGATTCGAATTCTTGTTGTCCCCGTTTTTACCATCGAAATACGCCTGAGAAACATCCAGTTGTATCAGAAATTCTGACTGAAAAACTTTAAGATGTAATATTTAAAACTACTATTAACATTTGTTGACATTATCAACGGACTCATGTATGCTTAGATTTGAAGTCTAAACTGGTTTGCAGTACATTTATTTCATTTTGAGAAATAAGTGGAAAACCTGTGAAGTCCAGGGTGAATCAGATATTTCCACCGGAGTGATTTTACTGTTTTGTGCCTTTTTTCCTTGTACAACTTCGCTAACTGTTGGAAGAGAATGAATATCTAAATTAAGTAGTTTTTTAAGTCGAAGATCCTTATTAAGAATACAAGATGCAACTAAAACAACCCTGTGATCAAGGACCAACTTGTGCGTACGAACATCCGGTCTTCAACTGGTTTCACCATCAGTGCTTTGTGTTGGTGATTATTGGCGTTTGTCTGGTGATGTTGTTCATGATCTAAATCCTAATATTTAACTACATGATCTCATGATATCAATGTTCAGTATTTATTGATATTGCAAAATAATTAGCTCTCGCCTTACTATTAGTCCCAGAAATTAAAACTAGATATAAATGACGGTATTCACACGAAAGTACAAATTTTATTTTACTAAAAGACCTTTCAGACTTTTCGATCTTGAATATAAGCAGAATTATTGTCTCATAGTTATGACGGATTCATGAATGTTCACTTGATCATTGTAGCAGAGAAAAGCCTAGATATAAACAACCCACGAAACTCCGTTTATTTCAACAAGAAACTTGGAAAAATTTGTAGATAAGGTAATTTCATTCTAGTAAATGGGTCATGAAAAAGTGGGAATCGCGTTGAGATTTGGAGAGGTACTGTAGATATTACCAGAGTTATTCATCATAATCGACTCTACTAATTATCCATTTTACTAGGTAATAAATGTTCTAGCCATTAATATTGAATAACCATTAGGAATAGATGATTTTACGACTGTAGAGAGTTGATTCCAGATCATTTCCATTTGAAGATGATTAGATACGCTTAGATATGATAGTAACCTATATTTGCATAGAAATTCTGAATAAATAGCTCCAGTTAGTATCAAACAAGACTTGAAATGTGTTATTGTTAATAAATTTTAATGGAATATACCTAGGATAAATCATCAATGGTGGTAAATAAATATAATTGGTCTATTTGTTGATTATACGTATCCCTAGTTAAGAAGTGATGTATTTGTTACAATCCTGGAACGTAACCATCCTGTGACGCACAAAACCTACGAAAGTTATACTTCTACATATAAAACAAATTTGTTAGCTCTAGTAACAAAATTATAGGATATCCGAGTGAAGACTACTATACGCAATAGGAAATGAGCTTAAAAGATAGTTAACATAGAAGTTAAGCAATGAACAAGAAAAACTAGGCCATTACTGAAAAAATGCCTTTTCAGAGAAAATACGATTAAAAACGTTACATTCTGTTCTCATCTAATATAGCTTAACAATGTTAAATATTACGTAGCAAATATCAATATTTTATACTAGATTTAAAGAATAAAACTATATCTATATGCAATTGATGCATTATTTTACTAATGAGTTTAAAATAATATCTTTACTCACTAATTATTATTTTGCAACATATTTATACCTGATTCATCCTCACTGCCTATCGCCATTTTGGCAATACCATTCCTAAGTTGTGTTCCACCATGAATCATTGGAATGGAGCGACGTGGTTCACGGCTAAACACTTCGGGTTGGGAAAGTGCAATTGTCGGCATCTAAAAGTACTAAAATATTATTTGTCGTATTACTATCTCTTTATTCTATACCTTATAAAGTTACAATTTTATAACACTCCAATAAACTTTGTTGGAAGCAGTAAAATAGCAATTACTGAGGAAATCACGGACTTTTACCTATTTTGTGTCCTTTATTGACAATCTAGAATATATATATATATATAACTTTAAAATAGTAAAACGCTAGAATATTTTAAGTGATATTTTTCTTATCTACATAGTTATTTGCGTATATTTAGGAAGTAAATAAATAGGAATGTGGGAAAGAGCTTACAGTTAACTCTTTGTTTCCGTTGAGCCAACCCTTAACTCGGCATTCGAGATTTGAGTTGTATTTCATAAACAGACCATAAATGACGTATATAAGTAACATGGTTAGTGCTTCATACCAAGAGATTTTTTCATCAGCGAAGAAAATTACAAGAAAGAGAAGACCGATGATGTAAAAAGACATATCCCTGAAATTAACACTATGATTCATCCCATTAATAATACAGAACTATTTAAGTAGTATTAAATTCCTTAAGTAACTAGTCCATAGTTTAACATCATATTTCCTTTAAGCCTATGAACTCATCTTAATCTGTTCACCTGAATAGAGGCCACCAAGTCAAGTGAAGCACTTCGCGTGAAAAGAGAGTACAAAACGCAAGCACACATAGAATATTGAATGTGGCACTACCTAAACAAAAATATCTTTAATATTGATAATTTTGCCTTAGAATTAATTAGATTGATTATTTAAACATTAACTTGAATTCTCACACGCTAATCATAATGTCTACTAATTTTTGCAAAATAATCCATAAAACAAGCTGAAAAGTTTACGTTTAACACAATGTCTAATTACAAACCTACTATAGTCCCTATCCCGACATTATTTTGTGCTACAAAAACACCAAATACGGAAGTAAAAAATTCGGGAGCAGAACCACCAGCTGCCATAAATGTAGCTCCAGCTACATCTTCTGAGATATCTAGCTGAAACAAAATTGTGCAAGCTATAGGAAATATTACAACAAACAACGATTTAAATATAAACCAAACACTTACCACCTTTATAAGTACCGAAAGGCTGGGCACAAAAAATTCGTCACAAACGATAGCAAGGGCCACGAACATGTAAACAAGGCCACCAAGATGGAGAACCACAGCGCCTCGCTGTCGCTGCTCCAGAGAGAACAGGTCCGGTGGGAACTGATCCGATGATGCATTAGGATCTGAGTTGCTTCATTTTGATTCTTATTAACTACTAAATGTTAATTCACATATACATACTAATTCTTTTTGTATGACATTCATCATATGGTGCAGCCCGCACAACTCTGTGGCGAACATCTGCTTGCACTTCTTCTGAAAAATAGAAAGTGACAAATCTTTTAGATAAGTATGCTGGTGCAAGTCCCATAATTATTTAAATACAAGATTAAATTATTACTAAAGGGCACGATATATAAGAATCCTTTTCTTTTCTTTTTAGCTAATTTCCTAAGATTACGTATAGGTTTTCAATATGAAGAGCTGAGGATAGGTAAAATATTTAGACTATATGAAAGTTTAGAGTATACTTATTGACCTCTAAGTAGACCGGTAGTAAACGAAATAAGACCGAAGGAGAATATGAGTCCAACGAATATTGGCACAAGTAAGGCCTTTTGAACACGACGACGTTCTCGTTGTAAGTAAGACCAATTCATCCTCTTTTTTCACATCTAGAATACATAATTATAATAGATTTAACTATAATTTAACGGTAGGATGAGGCGATAGAAACAGCTATTTTAAGTGAATTTCTGTCTTAGATGTTCAACGAAGTCGCTTATTTAAGAAAATATGCTATTTAACAACAAATATCAGTTTTAGTAACTTATCTATTAATTTTTTAACGAAGATAATTTTAGATATTAGACAAAAAACTAGGATCTAAATTTTTTAAACTCTGAATTGTAAAGTGTATATTTAAAAAACTATTAATTCATAAAAGTAAAGAATAGGCAAATTCTTAACAAATTATGATATTAAAGATAAAACAAAAGCATGTAGGACCTATCGAGTTACAAATAAACAAGCGTAATACCCTCTATCCTTAGATAACGTAGACATAATGAAGACTTTCTGTTAAAATTCGTTCTCATAACTTTCCTTTTAACTGCTCATAATTTAAAAAACAAATCATAATAGCAGTGGTACAATACGTACAGTTGTACCTAAGATAATAATATACATTAAATCTTTACTAGGTGTTAATTTGCTACTGTTATGAGAGATTCAGTACGCATAACTCTTTCTTATAGGTAAAGAGATAGTCCGCTGGTTTCGCGGAGTGATTAATAAATTATTACTAATGATGACTCGCATCGGACCAGTGTGAATATTTCAGTGGAACGCGATGTGGGAAGTCACTTCCGACAAAATAAGAGCTAGAAGGAGAGAAAAAGCACGGGAAGATTAAAACTATCAAGCGATAGCAACAATCACCAGACAAAACAAAATCAGCCAACAACCTACTCTAGCCATAGTGGCTAAAGTTTATCACACAAATTCACCATAGTTCAAATTTCGTTTAAATTATTCTTAATTACTCACAATTCCAACAATTCTCTTCGCAACTTGAACATTTTCTTCGTATAAGCATTTTGTTCATTACTAAATACAATGTGAAAACGCACTTCACTTCCAAGAAACATGATTTTCATAAATTATTTTGCGAAATCTCCTTCTAAGCATCCTTTTTGGAAGTTATAACGAAAATAGTGATCGGGTATAACAAGGCAGCCACATCCCAAAAATAAATTAGTAGATTCTAATGAAACAGGAAACTCTACCGTAGGGGAAATAATTTTCTCCATTGAATTATTTTTCCTTCGAATCACACACTTATCTAACATCGCTATTACCTCTCCTCTAAAATGATCGCCCACTTGTTTGGTATAGTTTAGATACTAAATGATAAGTATAAAACTATAACGATATGAAAATTCACATGCGATAAGTTCAGTGCAGACATATAGCATCATACACTAAACTCAAATGACACATTAGTATATTTTTCTTTTGAAGTAATAAATGATAGTCTAATTTTAAAGATCAAAACACTAACTGCGAAACAATGCGATGCGTATAAGCACATCTTTCCTAACTAAACTTAAAGCGATCATACCTCAGTTCGTTTCATTATATTTATAAGATGCACGCAATAGAAAAAACTTAAAATTTCTCGACATATCGCGCCTTTTTAATACATAAATAAACAATACATGAAAGACAATTGGATACTACTCCATAACGATATAATCTCACAACAGACAATTAAATTATGTAATAAAAAATTACACCGAATATGCTTCCCATTCAGTGATAGCCGAGCCTCCCACACAGCAGATCTCACAGCAGGAAATGCGATTTCGATCCCTTACCAAACGTATCCGGGATAAGCCACTTACGATTCAATATCAGAAAAAAATAACATCCGATATAGAGTGCTAAGCATTAACTGACTACATTTAACAACTACGTACTAACCATATAATTTGAGAAGAAATAGACATACCGTGAAATCAAGGCAAAAAAAGTGCGATAGCCACCGAGATTTCTCTAGCATTAGCTAAGAGATTTTTGAGAAATATGAACGAAGACGCCAACGCTCATGATAGCGTGCTACTGCTAATTAACCAATACTGATAGCTATGTATCCGTTATACAAACAACCATATGCTGGTGGCTAAAAAAAATGGATCTATAAAATTATTAATTATTCAAAAGGGTCAAACCATGCAATACCTTAGCAACGATGGCATTGGTGTTAGAAGGATGTAATATAATTTTTATTGATTAAAATATTTGTACAATAGAGATATGAACATCTATTTCTTCTTTTCTTCGAAATTGAAGAACATACTAAAGTCTCCAAAGAGTAGTTTAGCTTTCGCTTCATCCACAATTTCAACATTTTTAATTGGTAAGTAAAGAAAGTCACTCCTAGAAATGTTTTCTATTAAAAGCAAATTAATTCCAATTTTTCATAAGTATCTTAAGGAAGCAATAAAAACTTTTTAACTACCAATATATAGAATTTTCTAGATAGTAAACTTAGTATTTCCATAGTTCGTAAGTTCTTATATCACGATAACATTAAAAAACCTCTAGAACACATTTCCTATGACATTACGACAAAATCCATTTAATTATTTACGAACCCACTAAACCAGGTGAATTTCACCAATGTATCAGCTTTATTTTCAACCATCTCCGTTAATGGTAATACATCTGTTACCTCGAGATATCTAAAATTAGTTTTGTCTCTTAAAATAAAATCGACCAGCCAACTCATAGAATTTTTTCAAATTTAATAAACAAGTCACTTATTTCTTCGAGAACCCCAAAATGTTAGGTATCCAATGCGAATATAGTCGTTTCCATCATTCATTGATATTACACCAATCAAACGATTAAGATATCTGCAAAAAATTCATTTAATTATTGAATAAACATTACAGGTTACAATATTTAAAGTAATAATAATTAAACTTAAATAACAATGCTGAGAAACAACATTAGTTGTAAAACTTACTAACCGACTAAATACAGCTAGCATTATAGGTGCAACTACGGCCAAAGCAGCTGTAGAAAAAAACCATGTAGATTCAGCTTGTCCGAAAAAATACTGATAGGAGGAATAAGGTAGATACAATACACTAGCAATTGTTTGAAGTAACTTTGATCTAGCTAAAATTACCCCGAATCCAATACCAGGATAGCGATAAATAGGCATCCTGTAAAATATTATTTTCCAGCTTAAAACTTTCAAAATCTAATATACAAAGAAATAAGCCTAACCAATTTTCATTACGCAATGTCTCATGGAGCAACTCATTCTCTTTCCGGATTTGATTAGAGGTTCTTCGAATGCTTGTCCCTCCTAACCGATTCAGAATCTCAAAAACATCGATAAATACGGAAGTATCACTTGAACCAAATTATAGTACCTCTTCCCTGCTAAAAGGATTATATCCATGCGTAAACGTTAGTCGACGTCGCGGGTTATTGCAGCCATGAAAGGATGATAATGCTGAAGTACGACACACCTAGATGACAAGTGGTTTTAAGAACTAGCTTCAGTATAATGTGACCTAACAATCACAACCTTGACTGAATGTGCTCTACGTGATATATTATCCACTAAGGCTTTTCCTACTACCATTCCGACAGGTAGTAATGCCATAATTTTGATTCCTTGAGTAACTGCTAAAATAAACTAAAAGAGTTTAACTTAATTGAAATTCTTATAGATAAGAACAAACATTCTCAGATAGTGACAACATATTTCTTGAAAGTTTAAGTTCTAACGAATTTTATTACTGCTTACTTCTATATGACTAACATTTTAAAAAATCTAGAAAAATATGTCCTAAATTACATTAGACATTAATAACAGTCCGATATCCTAAACTTAATTATTAGATAACAATAGAATGAATATATTATCATATTAATAAAGCATGAAAAACTTGATATATTAGGATAATATATAATCCCTCAAAGCTCACATCCCGTTAATAATAAAAAATAAAGTGAATAAAAACAACTATTAATAATAATGAAAAAGTGGTCTAAAAAAAGTTCCTTATAATTCTAGAAACTGCTCTCACAATGAATGGTATGTGGTGATCTGACCGTCTTAATGTGGTCATATCGAGTACTGAAGAGAAGTCAAAAAGACGACATTTTTCCTAAATTATTATTACCAATAAAAATATTCCGAATGAAAGGAATTAACCGAATATGGATTAACCGCTTACTTCCTTCAGTCGATCTCGTAATAGTTCATTCGTTGTTACTAAGAGAACACCAGCTTCCAAATCACGGTGAACTGACCGGTACCCTAAATTAGTTAATAAAATTAAAGAATCATTAATACACAAAAATTAATTTAATACCATAGTTTGAAGATCCTACAAGAGTAGCAGAATGAGATGGTATTTCAATCCATAATCCCTTCGCATGAAATGACCAATTACTTCGTGAATATTCATATAAGTTAACAGACGATCGTTTGTGTATTTCCTTTTCTCGAAGGAAGTTATCTGCTACCCAGGAATATAAGGCTGGGATATAGCGAGAATAGCCAGAAGCACCGAAAAACCCATTTGCCTAGAAACAAGGTGAGGTCCAATAGACAAAATGAGATGTTATCGACAAGATGTTTATTTAAATTGAAAACAAAACTCACATTTGGGGCTGCTGTTAATATGTTCATGGCATATTTGCCCTTTTGAAATATTAATGTTTCATAGTCCTGAATGCAGTTAAAATATCCAGAAGCCATCGTAACAGACATATTCATATCCTGACAACATTGTAAAAAAATTAATTCCTTAAAAATATAAAATAAAACTATTCACCTGTGAAGCTAGTATTTTCTTAAGAAGATTAAATTCTTGCTGAAATCCAAAAAGTCCCATTTGTAATAATGGATAAACAAATGTATCCCCTCCACTTATAAAGGAAGACTTCCATCTATCAGAACTAATAACGGCATTCAATCGAGATCGTACTAGAGCCCGATACTCTTCAAAACGACCTGATATTAAAGCGGAGCAAATTTTTAAACAATGATTGCAAAAATTAGTACTAATATACACTAAGTTGGCCATGTATAAACCCCATATCTTACTGCTTATAATTCACTATTTCTAGAGCACCTATTATTAGGATAGTGTATCTCCTTTCTCAATAGTTGGATTAGTCGATTAGGAAAGTAATTCCAGAAAAATGGAAGAATATAGTTTCAGAGAACACTGGATTAAAATATTTACTACCTCTAAATGGGTGGACCATACATCCACTATGTGGCTTTACACTTCCATCTGAACTAAGAGTAAAAGAACAGGTCCCGATGGCTTCAATAATCATATGGAAAAAATCAGCAAGTTCCTTACAATCTTCGAATAGGATATATCGATCCTGACGGTTGGTAAAGTATGAGTCTGAGAGATTAGCCCTGAAACTGGACAAGTGTCACAACTTGAATTATAAATAAGGGACCGAGAAAAGCTCAAAAAAATATCCTAAAAGCAAAAGACAAACAATGGGAAAATAAAACTTACCCGCTTATCAATAGACAATCGTCAAAAATATACAATTTCATATGTTGTAAACCAATTATTTCGTTCGTTCTTTCAGGTAAGATCCTCTTAATAATTCCACTTAATTCAGGTGTATGGTATAAATGAATCTGAAATACATAATTGTTTAAACGGAAAGAGTTTATGAATACCAAAGAAAAGTACCTGTTGAATCATAAGCTACTGCAACTAGACAACTGACCGAAGCCCTATCGGCAATACACTTAATTAAGGAGATACTACTTTTATCTTTTCCACCACGAGTACCACGTAAAAAGTCCAAAAGAATGGAAACACGTAAACTGGTATTTTGAGACAAGTTTTCATCAATTGTTTTTATCTGAAAATTTGTAAAATATAATACAGTATGACAGTTTGCTGCATTTTAATTTGGAGTCTTTTATTAACCTTACCAATTGATTTTCGAGAGTACCTTCTCCGATATAAAGAGTACTCAATGTAATTCTATTCTGTGCTACCTTAGAACGAGCCTGAACAAAATCAACGCTAGTTTATTCGACTTATCCAGTACTACAAATTATTAAAAAGCTAAAAAAAAAAGAGAAAACAATATAGTATATGCTTAACCATGAGTATATCATAAAACTCTGAGGGAGTTTTAATAATCTTAATATTGTTAGCATTAACTGGAAACGAGAGAGTTCTAGTGTCCAACCAATCCATTGGTGTTGGATCTAAATAAATGTAAAATATTAATTAGAATAGTAATTCTAAGTATTAGTGTTATATACAAACTCTCTTGCTGCAATATTAACAATTTCTAAACAACCAATCATTATGACTACTAAATTATATGCATATTGCAAACAATATAGCTAAAAGTATTTCAAAGATGGAAAATATGACATTCTCTAGCCAAGATAAAAATATATACTGTGAAAATTTTAAACATGTATGTGGTACCTTTCTCTTGGATTTTTAATAATTACGATAGGAGAAATTGAAGTGTATTATCTGTGCAATGAAAGTTATGGCGCCAAAGTTTAATTTAATTGTTTGTGGTATTGTAGTTAATGCATGTAGATTAATATATAAATTTCTTAGAGATTTTCATTCGTTTAGTACATGTTTTTCCCATTACTTTGTACCATACAGTTTATTCTGCTGGTTCAGGGAACCTTATTAAAGTCTTATGATAGATGTAATACTAACAAATAATTAAATGATGTAAAGTTCTAGTAAAAGTTATACATGTTTGTCATTAGTATTATTTCTACTCTAGTAACGTTATATTTGAGATTCGATTTTACACTGAGATAATGGCACCTACTAAAACAAAAAGCAGTAAACCAAGAAAGGGTGCAATCAAAAGAGATGATGATTCCGAGAAATTGAATGCCCACTTACAACTTTTTTTAGAGGATTTTAGTGCAGAAGGTAATTATATCAAACTTCCTACATAAATTTTAAAAGTTAATGCTGGTTATTGAAATTATATCTAGAGGAGATATTTTCTTTCAGTTAATAAACGCTATGATAGAATCGTAGAATCAGCACGTACCTGTTATGAGAAGATTATTTCAGATGTGACCAAGCAGTATACAATATTACTTGCTGAGGTATATTTTAGCATTTAGTATATTATATCAATGACTTAGATTAACGTGTTAAAATTTAAGGATGTAGTAGATATGAACCTTTTTGAATTTATCCGATTATCTGAGAGCAAACGAAATAGTGAAAACACAGGAACGACAATAGGTATGTTATGTTTCCACTTTTATTTTAAGAAGACCCAAATCTTTTAAGTATTTAATTTGTTTTATATGTATTATTTAGGAGCAAAATGCATTAAGGAGAGTGAACACGCTGATATTCAAGCTGTTAATGTTGAATCTGATGAAATTGACTATGAGTCCAACATCGGTGATCCATATATGGTTATTAGAAATATTAATAGTTTTTAGAAAATCAAGTTGTAATTATACGAATTAATATGGAAATTTAAAATGTCTTCTAGATAAATATAAAAGAAGAGAATGATTGTATTAATCAGACCATTGATACCGGTACCACTGGGAAAATTGATGCGAAGGAAACAATAAGAAGAGCTCCGTTTCCCAAGTAAGGTCGATTTGGTTCCTAAACTTAATAAATATTTAAAGCATTACTTTTATAGCCGACCTATTCGCCAGTTAAGCATGAAGACACCTTCGGGTAATGCATTTCGTATTCCAGCTCTTATTACCCCTAAAGTTAATGATCTGAAGTTAGTTTTTGATTATTCACAATTCTGTAGTCTCTCTTTTCAGTAATATTTTTTATGCAGTTAGCACTTCCAAAATTCAGTCATACTATAAAGTTCTTTATTAATTGTAGTTTTGACTCAATAAACTTTGTTAATTTTTTGTTTACTAAGTGGTATTCTTTTATAATTTAGTAGTAATCGATTCCGCAAAGCCCGCAATAGTGAGGTGGCATTTTCAATTAATGGGTCGCCTATTGTAATGAGTTCAGGATCAATAGAAAGAACTCGTGAAGAAAATCCATCCGCGTTATTACATGAAGTTAGTTTAGTTTTATTTTTGTTATATGGGATTTATAGTATATAATGTAAAGGATTATATAAAGACGGGTTCACTCCAAATATTAGTGATTGGTATTTTATAGCTTTTGACTTCCGACGAACAATCTTTGACTCCTGATTCTCGCCAGATATGTACAAATCTAAAGGCTCTTATGTGGAAGAAGATGGGAGCGGAGAATATTGAAAGTAATTTAGATTAGTTATTGAGCCAGTTTAACCATATTACTATTTATAATGTTTGCAGAGTAAATGCTAAAGTTTTTTTAATCAAGGTAAGGAAATTTTCCACAATTAGATTGCTCTCTTATTTCTAAATATACTTTTGAGAATATATATTAATGAATAAATTTCGCTTATTTCTACGATTACTCACTGCATTAACGACATTTTGTTACATCTCATTCGGTTTTATTTGGTATTATTTGCTTTGTACAAATACATTTTTGTTGTTTATGATTTATATTGATTTATTTACATTATTTTGATTTCTATTTCAGTTAAAACTACTGCATCGTGTAAAATTTTCTTTTGCTGTTATATGTATAATGGGTTTTTTTTTTTAAATATTGGGCCCTATAATGTCTTCATAATATGACGAAGTTGTATTTGACTATCATAGAGGCCAAACATAATTTATTTCTTAGTTTTTAATAATTTTTAAATAACACTGTAAATATTATTTTTGGGATACGGTAATTGGATATGTAGTGACGAGGGTGGAGTCGATATTGTTAACGCCAGCTACATTGGAGATTTTTTTCCTGATTCTAGTATACTTTTATGTCGAAAATTGAGTAGGGAAGTGGAAATTTATTTCTTATTGCTTATCAATGAAAAACTCCGGAATATTTATATCAGTGTTTAATTTACACTTAGTGAGTGTTTTGTTAAAACAGTACGCAGCCTCTTGATTCTGTATTCATCTAGTTCCGTTTTGTTGAGACGAGAATCGAATTTAATAAGTTTATTTTAGCTAGTGTGGTGCTTTTATTAGGCAGTTATTATCACTGAGTTAATAAGTGAGCAGTTTGTTTTAAGATATGATGCTTCAATATTCAATGTCCTAGGATATGACCGATAGTGAGTCAAAGGCACGTAGAAAACTGGAGGAGGCTGATAAGAAAACGCGTGGCGGTGGAGGATTTTTTGGCAAACTCTTTGGTGGAGGAGGATCAGATGAAGCTGCTGATTTATATATTCAGGTAGTTTTTTTAGTCATTTTGTAAGTTTTATTTTATGTTGTATGTTAAAAAAATCAGTCGCTTGCTAGCATTCCGATTTCGTTGGGAAAGAAGAACAGCATGGAAATCAAGCCATAGTTCACACCTGTCTCGAGAAGGGTTGTGGGATGGACTTCACTGATATCGCATCATTTGAAGATCACTATCATTTAGCACATTCTCATCAATGCATACTTTGCCAACGAAAATTTCCTTCTGAATTCTTGTTATCAGTTCATAGTGATGAGGTGCACTGTCCATTCTTTCTCCTCCGCACAGAACGAGATCCGACCGGTCATCACTATCGATGCTATGTGGAAGAATGCCAAAAAGTGTTCCAAATAAGTAGCTTACGAGATGCTCATTGCAAATCCGAGCATGGCATATCAAATCCTGAAGTCTGTTTAGAAAAACGGAAAATTGCTCGAAAAGTTGTGGATATGGGGAAGCTGCTAGGTAATCTTGAAGTCTGTAAGAAGAAGAAGATTCCAAGGTCATTTAAGTTTGGAGACACTCAAGCAGTTGTGTTTGAAAAGAAAAAATCACTTTCCAAAGCATGGCATAGACAAGAAAATTGATGTTTATTTGAATAAAGGTTTAATTTTTCTAAGGGTGATTCTTTTGCTGGGTATTTCCATGACAATATTTAGGATAATTGGAAACATTTTGCTAGGCTGGTAACTTATTCAAAATGGCCAAGTTATGGAAGGAAGCTGGTGACGCGTTTGTGAAAGCCGCTGAGTTACATGGATCTAAGGTATGGGAAACTACTAGCTTTTAGAGTATATATCGTTAATAAGATATCAAAAATTTTCATTAGTGGTTTTTCTAGATTTCTTATATCCGGCATGCCTTTAATTTTATAGTTATATCAATTTATTATCAACCAGTTAGTAAGATATGCTTGTGATATTTTTACTAAGATCGTTTTTAGAGCGACTCTAAACATGATTGTGCAAGCCAATATGCTGAGGCAGGTAACTGCTATAGAAAAGCTAATCCACAGGTAAAAATAATCGAATGTAACTAAATATGTGATTTTACTCTGCTGTCTAATTTGATAAACATTGATGTATATTGTTTAGCTAGCCGTAGACTGCCTTCTCAAAACTTCTGAGATCTATACTGATATGGGACGTTTCAATATGGCTGCGAAAAATCATGTTACTATAGCTGAACTGTAAGTTTCACATTTAGGACCTTATTTTTATATAAATATGTATGTCTCAACTGTTAAACAAAACTATTTAAATCTAGCATATAATTATTAAGAAAGTGTTTATTCATACTATTAATGTGCTATTATAGTAGCAATTCTATTTTAGTTTTGAATCTGAGTGCCCAGATATGGAACAGTGCATTTTCCACTACCAGAAGGCAGCAGACTACTACAAAGGCGAGGAATCAAAAAGCAGTGCTAGCAAGTGTCTCATCAAGGTAGCACAGGTATGGAGGCACTTATAAGATAATAATTAAGTTTCCATCTTTACCTTAGTTTTTACATTTCGGGTTTCCCTTATCCCACTTAATAATATATATTCATATGTAAGTAATATATTATTGACTATTGGTATCTAATTTGAATTCGTATGGTATATTAATAGGATTTGGCTATATTTATAAGTGAATCGAGATCAGAGTCATAAGAAGTTTTTGTTTCTAGAAAAGAAAAGTTAAGAATAACTAAACTGCTTTATCAATCGTTTCTCCTTCTCTTAATTCTATTTTAGTATGCTGCACAGCTGGAACAGTATCAGAAGGCAATCACTGTTTTCGAAGAGATTGCTTTATGGGAGGCTGATCATCCAACTCTCAAGTACGCAGCGAAAAACCATTTTTTCCAGGCTTTGCTCTGCTTCTTATGTATCGATTCGGTTTGTTCAATTAAGTTTATTATTACCTTGAATTTTTTTTAAAGATTAGTGATCATTGCTAGGTGCCTTCAAATATATATTTAGTTGGATGCTCAACATGCTCTAAAACGTTATGAAGATGCGTCGCCTTCTTTTACTGACTCTCGCGAAGCTAAATTTATCAAGGTATATTAGTGAAGTTTATGACAATTTCTTCATATTGTGCATTAATCTATTAGTTTTAGGACCTTGTACCCTGTATTGAAGATAACAATGAGGAACTTTTTACGGATACTGTTAAATCATTTGACAAAATAAGTCGGTTGGACCAATGGCATACTTCTCTCTTAGTCAAAATCAAAAGGTCCATCAACAAGGATGATGAAGAAGATTTAAAGTAATGTCCCAGTATGCTAACGCCAAGAAAACCAGCTGAATCAACTGCATCTAGTTTGGCTTAGAGTTCTTTTATATGATCCATGCTTAAACTAAATATAATTTATTAACTTCCTTTATGTTCTCTTCTACGAATAAGTCCGTGACGAGCTACTTGCATTAAATGAACTAGTTTTCTAAGTATTCATGCGGCCTTTCGGTTGTGAATGATTAATAGTCTTTATATCCGTTAGAAAGTAAATTATTCTGGTGCCACAGTATCTGCACTACTTTTAATCCCTTATTTATTCACACTACAACTTAGCTTGTCTACAATAATAAATGTTATTCGTGATGTTAGAGTCCACAATTTCAAGCAGAAAATCGAAGATGGATGTGTTAAACTCGTTCACAGGAGACGGTACATTTGAGCGATAGCCTACACGAGTACTTTGTAGTGGTCATAACTAGTACCAATAGCAGGAAAACTAGCCACGTAAGCAAGTCCCCACAACACATTTATGTAGAAATACTATTGTTACATCACATTTTCTAATTTCAAGTGTTACCAGTGAGCGAGGGACGTGGATCTGTGTCCAACTTTTTACTACCCAGTTCTTGGTCACGATCGAGTATTATCATTCATCCATAACTAAGTCCTTGAAGTAACGCAAACGGCTTGGAGAGCCAGGGATCTTGAAACTAGCGGAAACTGGCTACTCGTACACTGTGCAATGTCAGATTGTATGATACAGCGCTTAAGGCATGTTACTATTGTGAGCTATAGCCACCTAAAGATCAACCGATTAAACATCACAACTTCGAAAAAATTTATATATCTATAACGGTATCTCTAATCACAAGTGGGAATCACAGGAAGCCAAGACTTCGTAATCGCACTCTCCAGACCTACTCGTGAACATATAATACGTTAGAATTATTATTAGCTCTTGATTAACATGCTACCTAATATTATGCTAAATGTGAGTTGAGCGCGACCCTAGATCGTAGAGAAGAACATGAAAGGTATATGAACACAACAGCTAATAAGAAAGATACTTAGCAGAGTTCGAGGAACCAAAAGGCTCGGAATTATCTCGCTAGACATATAAAGTCGCTAAAATAGGTAAAAATGGATCTGCTGGATTCGGTAAAACAATAGTCATCAGTCAGAATCCATGAGTACAAAAATCACTGCAATGGAAGAGTAGATGAGAACAACAGAAACACATAACGATCATTTACAGGAATAGAAGACAGGTCAATCTCTAAACAGAGATAATTTAACTAGCAAAAGATGGGGTAATACACTTGGTGAAGACAGAAAGGATACAATCCCCATTCAATAATTCAAGCTAGTATAGTAACACTATGTAGACACTATAGAAATCTAATTCTCATCTCTACAATACAGTACAAACTATAAATTAGAAAGTGAGCAGAATTAGACATTAGACAAGATACGAAGTTGAAAAATATGCTCATATATAGGATAAACATAGGATAGGTGCAACCACGTTTTCAGTGAACTTCGCGCACTTCCAGCGACCCATAGATAGTCAGTACTACCTAATAGGTCCTTCAACCTAACCCACTTATGTAGAAGTGCTGAGCCCTGCTCCAGATGCAATATCGCTAGAAAGGCTCGAACTAGAATTCATGAAAAGCGATGGGAATGAGTTTACCAAAGAGGTAGCTGTCGGATATGTAGGCAAATGTAACTCATTTGCCAACTGGAATGAAGCTAATGCTGTTTCCAAGAAATTCGGGCTGAAACAAGTGCATTTTGATGGTAGTCTCGATTTCAAAATTAAAATATATAAAAGAAATAAGTACTTCATAAAAGATGAGTAATCGAAGGGCTGTGCGGATGCCGCACTCAGAAATCCATTTGTAGGTGAAGTCTAAAAATTTTTTTTAGAGAGATCACTTACTGCTAACTATACGAAACAAAAAACAACTTTTTCCATTGTACACCTTCATATGAAAAACATACCTGCATTAGACCCGCTCCACTAGTTGGGCTGCTAGCAGGAGAAACGAAAATAGGCGCTCGAATAGGTGATACCAGAGGCACAGGAGTTAATAAACGACCAGAATCTGAAGAAGAAACCTAACCAACAGAAATCTAAGACTTTAAATTCACACTCACTAATAGCCGATTTATGGAACGGTCGATAAGTTCCATTGATAATAGCAAGTTCCATAAGTTGCTTTCGCTTAAGTTCATCAGTACCTTCTGGCTAAATAAGAGGAATTATAAAGCAAAAGAACTGACTAGCAACCTCATTCATTACATTTAAACATCAAAAAACTAACAGCCGGAACCAGCAATTTTTTTACATGATCCATTGCCGCACGAAGTTTGATTCGTGCACGATTCTCAGTATCCTCACACTGCAAAAGTACATGAAGCTCGTCTTCTAAGTGCTCCCAGTTCGGTTTACCGCGGTTAGCTTCTTCCTACAAAATTGAACTACAATATTAAAATAAAAATAATAACCAGCAATTTCAGATTTTAGTTCACCTTTCTCTTATCCCTCATAGATCCCTTCCCTCTAACCATAATTTTGCAGCCAGTTTCTTGCTCTAATTGTTTCGCGGTCATACCGCGCGGACCAAGGATCCGACCAACGAAGTTATACTGAATACAGTTTAAAATATAACTATTGTATTGATTCGTATTTAGAAGACCAATGTTTAAATAACTCCCTATAAAACGCACATCTGGAAACTCTCGTTTAGGAACATAGACCTTCTCTGTAATAGTAACCACTTCACCGATTGGCTCCGGAAGATCGACGTCATCAGTGACAAAATCAGTTTGGAACAAAGCAACACGTACACGCGAAATTTCTTTAAAAAAACAATTGCACAATACCCTAACGAAAAAGACAGAGCATTTCCAAACTTACCGTCCTCAAGCAACCTATCCAGATGCTGAAAGGCTTGAGGGAACATCTCCAGCTGTTTTTTCTCTTTAACGAGGTCGGCAAGATACTCCATTGAACAATCCATGTGAGATGCACCATCAGGTGAACCCGATATAAACGACGGTGACCCTAAATAACCATTAAAACAATAAACAAAAACAAACCTCGCAAATTCTACACTATTAAAACTATTTATAGGAAAATAATACCAACGTTTTCCATCACTTCCGCTACAGCTTTTTAAACGTATATCCATGGCAGTAGATGATAGTCGTCTTGATCGGGATGCTGGAGGACGGGAACATGAAGAAAATGCAGGAAACACCTTAAAAGTGGATACTTTGACCATAAATCCCAATATCTTTCTTTAAAATGTAAATTAGGAAATAGCAGTAAACTAACGCTATCATCTTGTCTAACCGTCGAGTGATACCCTCTAAGAGGCGAAGCTCCATAGGATGGTCTCTGTTGGTACACCGAACACGACTGCATCCTGTTGCCTGCGAATAAATTTAGTCAATGAAATATTCCAACACATAAATAAATAAGTACAATATACCATGTTTTCCATATTAGAAAAAGAACCGATTGATGAGGCATTAGATTAACTGGTTGCTTGTTTTTGCTTCTATAGTATGTTTGAAATCTAGCTATGAGATATTCACTTTCGTTAAAAAAATCTCTAAATAAGAGTACAAATATAATTGGATGATGGCCTGTCAAAGAAACCCTCTTAAAAAATTAAAAACTAAAAACTAAGCACTTGCGATAATTTTAGGCTACTGGCAGTACCTTGCTCACATTAATTAGAACAACGATTACACAATGCTTAACATTCAAATAAATAGATACCAACAAATAAAAGTAATTTAGCAAACCTCTTATCGTCCAGTGATTAGCGTATAGAACGAATAACAGCCTAATAACATTTAAAAAAAAACCGTCAAGATATCAACCTTATGTCTTTCACATCACCGCCTATTATAAAACAGAAGACCATAGCACCAAAAGGATAGCACTGCGCCCATTCGCCATCCAGCTGACTAACCCCTTACACATACCCTTAAGTCAATCACCCAACTGCTATGATCTACTCTTCCTGAAAAAGGCGGTGGCGGGAAAGAGAAATTTTTGAACATAGTCTGTCGGGGACACAATCCAAATTAAGGATCGAAATCCAGTATAACAATCTACAAAACAATGTGAGCAGACCCTAACGCTCACTAACACACAATAAACGATATTCCCGCGTTCGTTTGATTACTTTAAATCTTTAAAAGACCACGTCAATATATTTCAAATATTTTGAATGTCTAACAAACTTTATACCAATGATGAACTGTTGTTAAGTTAAACCAAGTCATATATAGGAAAACAACATGAACACAGTTCAACTTCTTCAAACCACTAACAATGACATGAACTTCATAGAATCCAAAATAACATCATTACAAGAGTAGAGAATAAACTCTACGGTATTGAATTGTTCGCTCGTAATACATGCATCTTAAAACCACATAAGAGCAGATTGTATAGAAGCAATAAGTTGTTAAACAGAAATATTTTCTATTCCATTCATAATTTCCTTGATGTTTTCATCTTGTTCAAAATTAAGAAGAGACAGAAAAACCTGTAAATATGTCATGTCAATAGTATTAGTATAAACTACTACGCACGTTTTCAGTAACTCAAAATAAATAATTACCAACCACTGGTGATTTTAAAAAAAGAATCACAGTGGTGCTTACCGCTGACTGCTCTTTTATCTGCAGAAATTCATCCTTGCTATATACTATCCTAGGATTTGTTGGTTGTATCACACAACTTCCTTTCTTGGCAAGTGAGTCAGCAAAATCCGCCGTACGCTCTGATTATAATTTAAAATGTATGAAAACTCTAGTTACGCTTAGAACGGCAACATAATAAACATAATATAATGAATGTTATACAGACTTACCACCTTTACTCGAAAGTCTTATCATGCTTGATATACCTTTATAAAATAAGGTCGTAGCATATAGACAACCCTCAATTGTGCACCACTTGCGCAAAACCTAATAGAATGTTATAGGAGACAAGACAATTAATTAATTTAAAACATAGTTTACTTACAAACCTCTCGCATATTGGTGAAAAGTAGGGCCGAGGGTTTAGTCCAAGTAACACCTGCCAGACCACAAGTGGCTACCTATAAAATATAAACAACTAAGATAGTTTATTAAAAACATTAGGAAATATATGGAATATAAAAATTTCGAGTAGTACATTATTACCACTTAAATAGTTACTGATACGACGCAGTTCTGGTACTTATAAACATCCTTTGCCATAGAATGTTTTTCTGGTTCAACAGTCCTACACTACAGTCATAGGATATTATAACAACTTGAATTTTAGAGGAATTACTTCTTTATCGAATATTGGACTCACAACGCTGAACAAAGTATCTCGATCAACACATAACTTTTGGAATTATACAATACTGTCTCAAAAATCACTGCAAATCTGAACACCCTTTTAAACAACATTCCAAAAATTAGCATAATCTAAATATAAAAACATTGATCTTAATTCTCAGTTAAACGCTTGTAAGACAATAAAATAGCCTCGGTTTTTATCAGTTACAGACTTTTCACTTTAGAATATTAGGAAATTACTGCATACCAAAACATTTTGATGATTAAACTGTATTACCCATCTCTAAATCCTTAATCTCTTACCACTGGATCTAAATCCCAAGATGACTTATCTGAAACTGTAGAAGTAATCTAGGTATATAATCAATATCCATTTATTTTTAAAGTGGGACCTGATCTCGTAGGCTAAATTCTAGAATTAGGGCTAGCTATTTTTATAAATAGGCGAACATTTGATAACGTATATACGAACATCTTCAAGGATGTTACATTTTAAAATAATCCTTATAGCTTAAATTTTTAGTAGTAGTTTCCTTTTTCCTTTCTTTTAATAGATTTAAAAAGAAACAAAGTAATTCCCATAAGTATAAATAATTCAGTACATTTATAGGATATTACTACAAAGAAATCGTTGTAAGCAATGTGTAGAGTACCTACCAAATACGGCAAAGTAGAGAAACAAGGTAACATTATCCATAAGTGGTCAGGTGCATAGGGAATAATTTCTCCCACATCTACTAAATACATAGAATGAGGGCTGGTACACATAGCACGGTAAGCTATACCTTCACGTCCGTATAGTGCAAAATCACCAACCTTAAGTTAAAATTTAAATACTTGATAGAATAAATTAACTTCTCTACATTATGCCTTACTTTGAGTTCCTTACGAGCTTTAACTATTGTTGGCTGGGTTGAACAATAAGTGTTCATTGTTTGTTGCAGAATGGCATAATCCTCATTTAATTTTTGATCAACAGGCAAAATATGAAATGTAAGGTAATCTTCATTGTTACATGGGAATGGAGAGGGGACCACTCGAACCTAAATAATATTAATATTATTCGTTTAAATAGTGAGTAAATTCCTTCAAATACAAATAAATTATATCCTTATATTACTGAACTAAATTAAAGTTAAGATATAAACTTAGGTCAACATTACCTTGGTACAAGCATGCAAAGCCAAATCTTGACCGAGAAATTTGAGGCTGCTCGTCCTGTTTTTGTTCAAATCTTGATGTTTCTCGATCTTTTGTCGCTGAGTTGGAGTACCACATTTATTTTGAACCGTTGTCAACACAGAGCGACTATAGAGGAATCCTTATACTTGGCTCGGTTGTATGTATTTTATACTTCTTACCTATTGCAATTGTTACTATTTGATAAGGAACTTCTCCCAGCTCCTTGAGAGGTATTCTGTTCTACTCCACATCGTACAGTATTTACCTATGTACGTATATATTAATGATTTTAACCTAATTACTACAAAAACCTTGATCTTACCAAAAGTGTCACCGTTTCATTAACTCTCAATTTTTTATTCTTCAACTCATTACGAACACTATCGGCACCATTTAGATTAGCCATAACCACAAACCTATAAAGATGAATTCAAGCACTTCCTTGGAATTACAAAAGATTCAGGATCAGGTTATTGGTCACAAAAAGTTTAAACATAACTTACCCATATTTTCCAGGTCCCGACAACTGATTTGCGGGAATTTTAACATTATGAACAATACCGAATTTGTGAAACACATGGAATAAATCCCACTGAAAAAAAACATCTATACAAGACAGCGTTTATACATTTTCAAAATTCTCCACTAATAGTCTCAGTAAACAATAAAAATAGCTGACACATTATATGTAATTATATGCAATAAATGTTTACTATACATCCTCAAAGCTTTTAACTTTATGGGCATATACATACATGAGAAACACCGTAAACAAAAAAAACACTACAAGAAAACGGCGCACTTACATCCGAATAATCAGCAGGAATGTTCTTCACATAAAATTCTTTTTCTTTTTCTATTGATTGTGTCACACCAGCAGATGATGGTTCACACGACATAATTAGTCTGTAATGTAAACATAACGAATTTAAAACTACAATACTACTATGCTATTACATCTATATTCGTATTTATCTCTTCTTAACAAAGTGACAAACAATGCTGAAACAAAACCACTTTGGATTCCTTAATAGATAAAACAGATAATTAATAAAACTAAATAAATAAACCATGTTAGATTTCATTGCATTAGCTCTTCAATACATGCGCAAAAGAATCTGCTACTCTCATATGAAATAAATATACACACAAAAATGATTTGTCGAAATCTCAAATTGAACAGACCACTCAAATAGTTTATTTTCGCGCGTCTTAAAATGATAACGTACTTGCAGAACATTCCATGAACAGTAATCGAGCTAGTTAAGTGTGATTAGAATAAAGATGAATAAAATTCTCCATTGTTTATAGGAAACAAATGCGAATTACTTGGGGAGTAAAGAATAATATTTAATTTCTTTATATTTAGCAGATGTTATCATTCTTATAAGTGGTTTCTTTTTAAATTTGAAGTCTTGCTAACTAATCAATCGTAACTAATACTTTAGCTAATTTATAGTAAAGTATTTGTTTCTTTTGAAGATGGGAATAAATTATATATATATATATATATATATATATATATTATATATATATATATAGATTCATTTCACGTATTTTCTATATCTTTATAAAATCTTTGTATCCGATTAAATGCGCACTATGAGTTTGTTTAAAGCATTACAGTGTTGACTTTTCTTTGGAAAGGCACGTAACCTAACATTGTTGCACAATCACCTATGATCACTCTAATATTAGTTCCTTTTCGTGGCTTATTAGTAATGTAACGTTTTATTATTTATTTGAATATTTATTTTGATGTTAGTTGTAGGCCAATCTTCTAGTGAAGCTTTTGCCCCTACGTTACTAGACTACATTTGTGTATAAATGCAAACTTCCAACATATTTATTTTCCCCTTGAATAGATGGATAGAAAAGTGAAGAGAAAAAATACTTTAAAATTGTTCCATTGTATTAGGAGTATATCACCACTAATTTATCCATTGTAATATTTTTCACTTCTTATTTCTCATTCGTAAATTAAGTAAAATTTTAAAATATTAGTTTAATTTGTCTTGTATAAATAATTATCGTTTTCATTAAGTAATAAGAGTTGGTTGGTAATTACTTATACTAAGAATAAAATTCAAGTGAATGTTCTAAAGCGAAGGAATCCGCTAAAAATATCCACGCTAATCAAGAATTATAGCCACAAATCAAATAAGATATCACTAGACCTGACAGAAAACTATGCTACCTAAGGATTCAAAGAGATATGATAGCAACAAAACAAAAAGTTTGCATTAATTAGCATTTATTTTTCTTAGAGATAGTAATGAGATGCCAAGAGGCTTCTGCACTGTTGAATCTATTAGAAAATTTAAGAAACTATTTAAAATGTTCCAATGTTTGGGTCAATATTAAATGTTTATCTGAAGCTCGGGCGATAATATCTATTGAATTTCTATTGATTGAACACTTTTTTTGAAAAACCATTATGTTTGGTTCAAACAGTTCTGGCAAAGAATTCTATTTCAAATATCAAGTTCAAGAAGCTATAGAATTATGGTTTTAGTTCCGTCACAAAAAAGTGGCTCAAGTGTAGGTAAACATTAATTCTTTATTAGTAAATCGAAAAAAAAACAATATCTTGCTTTCATAGTGTATATAGGAAGTTGACAAATAAAAGAATCTATTTTAGATTGTATAACTTCGGGGGGGTTGAATCGTTGTTAACAACAAATTTTCGCAAAGACTCTCAAACTTTTGCATCGAAGCGCCGTTATCGGTGAACCTAAGAACCTGTGAATTCTGAGCCCCAACCTTTGAACATATTCAGAGTCAATCCGTTCTACGCCTCAATAACTCTTTGCTTTAGTTCATCAATGGAAGTGAATCTGCCTTCAGAATAAACTCGCAACTCAGCAATAACAAGGATTCAAATCAGTGAATTTTATTGATTTGGGGTTTTTAACCGCTCTTTTTGTGATGTATTTCAGATTTTTCTGACCATACGAGACGAGCAGAAACTTGCGTAAAATACATTCCTGATGAATGCAAGAATCCACAGTCGGGAAGAAGACAGTCCTTGAAGAGAACTTGTGTGTGGCACGTGGAGTTAATCTTTTGAAGCATTGATGGACTCAAATAAAGACTTGAAGTGTGGGACGAACATAATTGCGATTTCCACACGTGACATGCTAATGAGGTTAAATTCAGTTTCCCGAACTAAAAGTTCGAAAGTCTGTGCGAAAATTTGCTGTTAAAAACAAGTCAACCTTCTCACAATATTTTTAGTCACCTGTTTTGTCCACCATGTACATGCATACAAGTCTTCTGTTATATCTTATTTATTAGTGTTTTTATACTAGGAGGTACAACCCCCAACGTCGTAACTGGTCCCCGATTTTACGATCGATGGTGATTTAACGAGGTTTTGTCACTCTACTCACCTTATTCTCCCTACCCCATCGATTTCTATTTAGAACACGTAAAATTATATCTGAAATTTCAAGGACCTTATTCAGCAATCATATATAAAATGCTAGAGAGCCATAAAGTATGAAGAAATTTGAAACAAAAATATTGTATAATGAAACTTAAAAAAGGAGGTTTAGTGTTTTGAGATATATAGTTGCAACGTAATTTTTAGCAGACCATGTGCCTATTTATTTGATTTCGCTACAATTGTGAAAATTGTCAAAAATCGTAACAATTCTATGTGGATAATTTTAAACTAAGATTATTAATATATGATTTATTTTCGCGAATCTCCTTTCTTGTTTGATGGTTATTTTTCCCACGAAAATATACCTTTTCAGATGAAATGTGATATTTACTTCAAGATTATTGTCTTTTCGTATGCCTCTTATATATCAAGTACTCCTTTACCAAACATCACTGAAGCAGTGATAGATGAAAATTCTACTCAAATTATCCCGCTAGGTAGGTAGGAAATATCTAAATGATAATCTTGCAAGTAACGAATCATAAAGCATTAATCATTGTGTTCAGAATAACCATGCTTTATGATAGAGGTCTGTGAGAAATCTTGAGTTTCAGATGTACTAAATGCTAGCAATGTACAAAGCAGAGGTTTTCGAAAGCTGTCAATAAGTAATCAAAATAATGAGGGTGAGTAAATTATGTATCTCTTCCTCATTTCATTTTCGTACATTACGGAATATTCATATGTATGGAATACTTCTTCCAATGAATCTGTGAAAGATTGAGAACAACTCACATAAGTCGCTAAATACTGATAAGTCATCAACATCTGATACTATCACCACCACTGATAAGTGCCAGATAAAAATATCAGGCACATAAACCACATGTTTGTATTTGGTGGTTGTTGCCTAATATAGACCATATCTATAGTAAATAAAATATTCTGCTTAAATTTCTTATATGCACATTTCTGTGTTTTAGAATTCATTATTTTTATTATTAAGTATTTTAGAATAAACTATGAAAATTACAGCAAAGCTAGGATGTGATTCTCAGCGCAAAAAAAGTCTCATTCGGAAAAGCAAAGGAGATCTACAGGTTTATGTACCAACATGTTCAGCAATAAATCCCAAGTCAGTCCAACATTTAATTATTATGTAGCATAGGTATTTGTAACGGACAACAAAGCATGATCGTTTAGCCCATAGATAAGACAGCATAGTCTGATTGGCACGAGTATTTTCCTTCCTGATTCTCACCACGCCGTTCAAGTATCTACCTGCCCATCCAATGCCACGATATCTCTAAGTACTGTTGGTGCGTACATCAAAACAGTGGAGAACCTATACCTGGTTTGTATAACTGTATTAGTATAGATTATTGTAACCAAAAACATTGCGTTAAGAATTTTTAGGTACCTCGTCTCTAGATATTAAGCCGTATTGTCAAGAAGAGACGGTAACTCCTCTACCAAACAGAAAAAGAAAAATTCGTAAGTAATTGTATAATCTATTACTCGTTTATTTAAATAATATGAGTTTATAGGCTGTCAAGGCAAACGTAGAATAAGGTTTCTCAGGAGGTTGACAGCAGCAATGAAGACAGAGTTCATTATGATAGGTTAGAAAAAGTTCTTTTTCTTCCCAATCCTGGTATTGTTCTTTAATTATTTCTCTTTTGTTGATTCTATTATTTTGTACATAATTGTTCTTCTGGTAATATGAGCAACACAAAAGTGAGTCGCGATCGCGCTGTTACTTGGAAATTCAGTCAACTTGACCTTAATAGAGATCAGGTCAGATGACTTTCTTACGTTACAATTTTATCTGATACTTCTAGTGAATTTTCAAAATAATAGTTTACTATAGCAGACATTTCTAAACAAAATATTTTATTCTGCTATAAAATATGAGTATGTATTAGATATTGGAGAGACAAGAGTGGAAACCCTACAAAACAGTATTACTTGAGTGGAAAAATGTAAAACATTGCACCAGAAATCTGTTCAAAATATGCGACATCAATTTCGACAAGAAACTCACGAAAGAAGAATGGAAAACGTGTATAATTTCGGGTAGGAAAAGTTTAATTACTATTGTGTTATATTTATATCTCAGCTCGTAGTTATACTATTCTGATGTGCATAAATATTCTTGGTTTTTAATTTAGATCCCTTAAAAACACCAGCAATGGGTCAAGAACAAATCAATCCATTTCTGTATATTTTAAAACCAGAATAAACTAAAATCATCTTTGATGTTATTAAAATATTCATTATTCTCTTTCAATAGGCTTATAAGTCAATTCAACGGAAATAGAGGATCGATTATTATGCTTATCGAATGTTTTAAGAGCTAATAAGTAGTTCTTCAATTTTTATAAAGCTTATTTGTTGTATCTAAGAATAAATGTTTGTCTTGGAAACCTCGAAAAAATGTTCAAGTAATACTACGCTTTAAGTTTGATTCTTATGATCCAGTGCGAAATGGAAAGCAAAAAAGGATGTGCTTTGCTCATTATTTATGTCGGACTGAATACATCCATGCCTCAGTCTGAGGAGGAAAGACACTACGAATTAGAGGACGGCAAAATACCGAAATGTTCATTCGATTAGATTTCAATGTGTAATTCCTATATGTAGTTTTTATTCCTTTCAAAGTAATTAATCTTCTATGCCGCTATTTATACTTTGCACTAGTTTTGGCACTGAATTAAGGTATAATTAACAAAACTTTTTTTAATCGTTCAGATGCAATAGATACTCTAGAAGTTTAATTTGAACTAAATGGACAGTTAGAGGACTACATTTATGTTAAATATTTGTTTCTTTAATTTAACTTGCGCAGAATCATCAAAAGTACAACATTAAAAGAGCATATAATCAAGATATGTGGAGGAACTAATAGGATATTTGTTTAGGAACAACGAAGAAGAGAAGAAATTTTTTAACTGGCGTATCTTACTGAGTGAAATACATTTCAAGTACTAAAATATTATTTTTTAATTTATCCCATCTTATGTCTTATATATAGATACGAGTAATGAAACGATAATAAATGAAATTTCTTACTTAACAATGTGTTTTTTTGTGATTATAGTTGAATGAGTCAACTGCATCAAGAGGTTCATTTTCAGTTGAGACAATTAGGCTGTTCCGAGTATAAGTAATAATTGAGGTGTGAAAGGGGAGGTGCTTCAAGGCATTTCAACTCCTGCACATCACCCCGATTCACAGTTCGCTCTATATATATTTTCGTTTACTCATTAATTCGCACTTAATTATGTAGGCCTGAAAAATGCTAGTTTTGTGAGGAAGTATCATGCGGATCTTTCCTTATCTAAGAAAAATCTATGCGCAATGATGAATGCTAATTATATTTCTAAAGTAGTTCATTGGCTGTTGGCGTACTGTAGATAAATGAAAAAGATTTTTGGATAAGAATTTAATTGATCAGGCCTTAACGTTTGGTGGAAAGACTCAATCCCGAATCTGCTTCTTAATATCGTCCAGTTGCGAAGGAGCGATGCCTGGGGCAGTATTATACTCATTACTTTCCAATTGCCATAATGTTTTTCAGTGGACCACCGCTCGATCGCGTGATTTAAAAGTGGAAAATATTTAATTGTCTCCATGAAATTCTCTTTAAAATCGGCTTCTTTGACATGACGGACCACCACAGAGGTGTACTGCTAATTTTTTAAGCACATAGCCCTATGAATATTAACATTTTTAAACATAACGCCTTCATTCTTTGCAGTTGTGTCAATTCTAGTGTAATTATTTACACCTTACATAATTAATTTAACTTCCATTATATTTATATAACTCCAGATATTGTGCTGAAAGTAAATATAACTGTAAAATATATAAATTAATGTGATGTATTTCCTGTACATGGTTTCTAAAATTCACTCTTCAATATTTTAAATGATCGTTGTGAACTTTATTTATTTTTTCTGTTAATTTTATACATCTATGAGTTCTAACTTGCTCCCATCATGCCGAGAACTAATTTATTTTAGCTGAATGGAAATGAACGGGACTGTACTTCACATATACAGTTGGCAACACTCTGTCACCTCTTTTTTTAACACCTATGTTCTTCTCTTCCAAATAGTTTTTGGTTGTTCGGGAAATGTACTCAACCTGGTCGTGCTTCTCAGTAAAAAAATGAGATCCCGAACTAATTTAGTAAGTTATTTTAAAGCATTGCCAATCATTAAAATTCTGCAAGCGTATATCCCATAAGTATGTTTAGATAATGTATATTTATACAAATGTTTACATACAGCACTAATGTAAGTTGAAATCGTTCTAAACAATTTTCTTTCATTTATTTAGATATTTGCTGTGATGGCTTTCGCCGATTTATTCTTTCTCATTGGACATATTCCGACATTTCTCTTCTTTACAGTGAGTATGGGAGGAATTTGGAATGAAATTTTCCTCTATTTTAAATTACACATTGGTAATAAATGAATGGGAGTTTAAATTGGCTTTAATAATTTTAAAAATATTTGAAAACTATATAAATTTAATTCAGAGATACTTATCATCGAGTCGATGGTACAGAGATTCCACTAATCTTTTTGCTACAATACTGAATTGGTTTAGTGCAGTCTCCATTTGGTAAGATAGATGCTGTTAATGAAATTTGGATAACATTTTAGCACTATAATTTATTAAATATTAGCTCAATACTAAGAATAACTCTTTCGTTATAAAAGTCTTATTCATTTCAAATATTTTTATTTATAGGTAAAAAAAAACTAAAAAAACGGATTAAATTATCAATATCAAAAACACTAAAATGCAACCTCAATTAAACAATAGCTGTTAATTTAATAAGAAAAGAATTGATTTAAATTTTAGGTGCATGATGTATGCCACTATAGAACGTGTGCAAGTTTTTCGTAGTCCTTTCCGCACATCCAAAAGACCTGTATCACCGAACTTTCTCCTCTCCATCGCTTTCATCTTGGGGTTCGCTCTTGTCATCACATCAGTACATTTTGATCCTCTCAATAGTAGATTCAATGAAAAAGTGGTCAAAACTTGGCTGGTTAGTTTTATTTATTGAAGTACATAAATTCTAAATTCATCACTTAAATCTCGCATAGTGTATTTTTAATAAATTTAGCAAATGAATCGATCGCACTGTGTCGTATGCATGAAACAACTTTATTTCTAAGTGATATAATTAATATTGATTTTTAGAGTAATATTTAATGTTCGTAGGCTACATATAAATATTTTCGTCGATAATCTTAGTGTATCAAGCCGTGCCCTTGTTTATTCCCACCAAAAATATTGTTGAATTGATGGCAAAGTGGCCACAAATTGAGCAGGAATCGATGTAAACACGTAATCTCTAGAAAGTGCATGACCATCAAATTTAGTCCATAATTAAAATTAATGGCGATTTAAATTAATTTACCAAATGTTTATCTTAGCTACTTAAAACTAAAAATTCAAATCTAATGGAAGAGAAAGGATGAATATTTGCCTCTAAGGATTTTTACGTACATTGATCTTGGTGTACCAAGAAAATGAGCAATTCGTAGGATTGGCCATAAGTATTTCGGTTGCGAGAAGAGTTCATTACTCGTAGGCCACTTTGAAATGAAAAAAAAATCACGTCTCCTTGCAGGATATTCTTTTATTCGTGCAACTATTCTGCGCACACTCCTAAAAGTAGTTACGTGCCATAAAAAGCAGAATTTCGTTCCAATCAAATGTAGTAATAATAATGAAAGGATATTAACGAACACATCTAAAAAGTGATATTCAGAAACGCTTTTTCCGTAGCAGGAAATTAATAATCTTCTCACATTTACAGCTGCGTTAATTCTCAACCTCTAAAGCGTCTCAACATATTAACTCTTTCTATATGCAATTTACGGCACTTCCTCATCTTTCGTTGCCCAATATGCGAGATTTTATCCAACACCTTCAATGTCGTTGTTTTCGTGTGTCTTAACAAGTGGGCTCCAGATTCCAAAGGTGCTCTTCGATCTATTCGTAAAAGGTAAAAACTCAGCGATTGATGTGGTATTGCTGAAAGCGCAGATTTTGGCAAATATTTAGTATGTTTCTATTAAGGATGTTAATATGTGTACAATAATTCCTGCATATAGAATCTGAGTTAAATATTTAAAAAGCATACTTTACGAAATACTTCTGTCAAAAGTTATTTATTTGTAGCTATGGCCACATTGTAGACTTCTTTCCATATAAGTATTTGTTGAATACAAAACAATTAAAAAAACAGTATAATTATAAAGATACATATTTAGTGAGGCCGATTATTTTGTTCCAATAACCAAAAAAATCATCTTAAGTCACGAGTACCTCAACTTTTAAAGATACTTGTAACACTGTTATTGTGCGTGAATCCATTACTACAATTTAATCTAATTACAAGTTAAGTAGTGCATCTTTTAAAAATAGGGATGTGAAATTCTCTCTTGTATGCAAACACTTAGTAAGAGGAAGCTATAAATAAAAATGTTTGAAGGTCATGCGAATGATTTAATTTACTAATTTATCCAAGCACATTTCAGCAGCCTAATGACATAAAATATCGATCATAGCTGTTGAACAGGGTCTAATCATTTTAGGGATTCATGAAATATATAGTTAAAGGCAATATTTTCTTTGGAATAAGGAAATAATTAAAAAGTACAAAGACTTCAACGGTTGTAATTTAGCTGCTGCATGCCATCACTGTGGTGTTGGTTCCACTTATTGTTTGTGCTCTTCTCAATATTCTTCTTGTGCTTGCTTTGAAGAAGAACACCATGCTGGTTCACATGTTGACTGACTCGCGCTCTCAACAGACGCTCATTGTTGCTAGAAACAAGACGGAACGCAAGGTTTGAATCTACCCACTTTACTCAGTAGAACTCTTCCTTTTGTTACAACCCTTACAACCTTTTTATTCTTTCTTTATTAATTCTCACTAGTTTTAATAACAAATTTTCTATGGTGATATGTTAACAGAACATACTGTAATCAGAAATAAACATACAAGTTGTATGTACTATTATTTATTAATACAATGCCAACAAATCATTTTTATATTAAACCTATAAAGCATACCTTTTGCAATTTGTCATAAAGCATTTTTTTCGCTTCAAACCTAAGTTCGATGACAGCATTTATGCTAATAAGTTTAAGCTTATATTTTGAAAACTGAAAAACAGTTTTATGAGGATTTGTCTATCTTAGAGTATTTTCTGGGCTTACTTAAATCTGTACAACTGCACTTACCCCCTTTTTCCTAGAAATATTTATAACATTTAGTGTGATTTACTGACTAGTTTAGAAAATAAATATATTACACATTCATTTGACATTTTCAAAAACACAATTTTAATTAAATGTATAAAGTGAGAAAATTCGCTCATCATAACAGATCTACAAAATTATTAAAAATATAAGGCTCTAACAGTTGCAGAATAATTTCAATATTTTAGAAAGTAATAATATATTCAGATAACCATAATGGTGACTGTGATAATCGCTAGCTTCGTCGTGTGCAATGCGCCTGGAGCGATTCTCTTCATTCTCCTTCGGAATAATCTATCGGTGAGAAAGGGACTGCAACAGAAAATGCAATTGCTTACATTGAACCAGTTTCTGCCCAGAAATATGCGCTATTTGATGTCTTAGTTTCATTCTAATCAGTAGTCAGCCGTTTACATTTCCCATGAATATTTGTTTAGAAAGTTTATTTATCAATAAAATAGCTCTAATTTGATATAAATAATAGGAATGAGGAACCAAGCTAAATATAAATGCACGAAAGCTGAGTAGCAAAAAAAATGAAATTAATCCAAACGTAGAAAAAACAAAACCAATTGAAATATTCGTATTTACCTATCCACTTAAAATGATACAGGGTAACAAATAAACATGAAGCGAAGAATACATAGGTAATAACTCTTATCTGGCAACAATATCATACACTTGGATTAATACCGGCTATTCATAGCTGATAGTAAAATGCTCTTTATTTATATTATTTATTTTATCCTAAGTTTTTAATAAATTCCCATTTTCATTATAATTACTATCACTAATGTCGATAAGCTAGGTATTTGGTAACACCTTGGTAGCAATATATTAAAATACTTAAATTTTAGGAGCTGAATACTTTAATGCTAACCACACTTTCCAATTCCTTAGCAGTAACAGGAAAGGTAAGACATTAGGTGAGAGAGAAAGATAATAAGGCGAAAAAGATTTAAAACAAATAGTCCACTACATTCTCGTAGTGGCAAGAAGTTAGATGTCGTAGCAGCACTAATCTCTAAATGCTTTCAGGTGCTCAATTTCGTTCTATTCTGTATGTCTTCTAATCATTTCCGTGCTCTATTGAAAGCTCGTCTTCACTCGGCTTTTGATTGCGTAAACGTGCGGAGAAGGAGCAGTTGCCGTTCGGCAACTAAAACATATAGTGTTCCACTAAATGATTTCTAACGACAAGTATAATATTGGTAATTATTATTTGTGAAAAACATTTAATATCATGCAAATATCTCATTTTTGCTCCTATATACTCTAATTATTATTATTTTGGTTTAAGATTAAAATGTCGAACTATGCTATACCGCAAGTTTTATGATCACAATATGATTGGACATTTATCACAGTAAATACCTCTTGAAGCACCATGCTAAAATCTCCAGAAAATTGTTTAAAATCTTGTACATTTGATGTGATATAAGAATGCGACGCGAATTTGCATAAAACAATACCCATTGAAGAAACTTTACAACATGACATATGCAAAAAATCGACTTCTTCATATTTCTTAGTTTGCTTAAATTGAAAAACCCTTCATAAATAAGCCTAGTAAATAATGTTTTTGGTGAAAATTACCAGTCACTCAAAATTAGCAAACCTCATGTCGATTACCAATGAAGACATTGACAAACATGGCATCTTCTGTAATTTACAAGATTAAAGAAAAAAGTTCGAAAATTTTAGAATAGTTAAATAAATTTATATAATTAGTATTGATAATTTATTCCCACGTTTTTGCAATTTTTATGACTTATGTTTGCCGTAGGAAGGCTATATATAAAAAACAATTTGGGCAAGCAATATCAATTTCTTGAAAGGCGATACACTTTCTTATTTACCTTAGTTACCCAACTACAAAACAATTCTATTTCCTCTTATTTAATTTCTTATCTTATCATCAACTCATTACCCTAATGTAATAGTGTGATATGACACAATCTGGGATGCTCTGGACGAGATATGAAAATATTTACAAGTTCCTGATCATACTTAAATTCGTATTATTCAAATACCTATTAATATATACTTTGAAAATGCATTTATTGTAAACTTATTTTTAGGAGACTTTATATATAGCATATGAGGAATGGAATCAAAGTGATAAGCAAGCCAGTACAAATTTGTCGTGGAGTTGGGTAGACGTTATTTTGATGCCTCTCAGTTCATGCCAATGCGCATCTTATATTTCGTTTCATCACAAATTATGTTATTGAAATGCATAGAATCGGCGTATATTCTTCATGTGCTTTCTGAAATATCTCAAATGCAATCGCTTTTCTATCACTTATCTACCTAACCTAACTATTTCCGACGAGTAGTGTACAAGAATCGATGGACACTACCGCCAGAGTATTTTTCGCCGTTTCGACTCGGAATAGGTGGAGTAAAGGACTATTATCTGCGAAACTGAGTGATTAGATACCATTAATTTGTTAATAAATACTACACCTTTACATTAAACTAGCGAATTACTACCAGTAATTATTGTCTGATAGTCCTCGTTGCTAGTGTTGATGGCATCGACTGCAATAATTCTGCAATATTCTCTGTCGTGTACGTGTAGTTATTATTTGACAGCTAATTTCTGCATACGATCTACGCGTAGGCTATTTTGCATAATATCATGTTAATGTTCTTTGATGAGATAATCCGCCTACGGGTGGTGAAATTTCTAACTGTACTTAATTCTGTAGTCCTTCTCACTTTGATCAAAAAATATTGCCCTATGAAACAAATATTACTGTACAGGATGAGGGCAAGTGGATTTTGAACAATTCGTGAAAAAACAGTCTTTGCTTAGAATATATATTGTTCAATCGGCATCGTTTATTATTCATGTTCTTTTGTTGTAGTTATGATATGATAACCATTGTATTTTACTGAGTATTATTCACTATAAAATTGGCAAAGCCAATTGACACTTTCTGTATGACCAATGGCGACAATAATATATTGATAAATCATACAACTAGAGCACAGTCCAGGTGTAAAATACCCATTCTTTCTCTCTCGCTTTGAACTCTGCGTAGCCTTGTGAACGGTCAAATCTTAGAAGAAATACTGCGGCAAAACGTTCATTGAACAAATATAAATAACTCTTTTCCTAAAATTACATTTGTATGGCACAAAAAATGCATATACTTCTAATCATTTTTATATTTTTTTCGTTTTGCAAACTGTCAATGAATCATATGCACTGTAGAAAGCAAAAATTAGCAAAATTCTTCTCACATTCCTTATTTTTATAATTACTCTTTACTCTATTGCTTGCATGCTTAAATTCATCTCACCATCTAATTAGAGAGAAGTTTGCTGCAAGTTACAAAAATTACTGAACTCTACTTCCTAGATTCATCCACTGATAATTCTCCTTGGTTACTATACTTTTTTCTCATATTTCTTGATCTATTTTGTATACACAACTAGTTTCAAGTAATTCAGTTTACAATTAACTATTAATGCAAACTTCAGTAATATCTTGTTTTTATTTTTCAAATTTCATGCATTACATGTACGAAAAGGGGTGCAAAACGCGTTTCGAAGAACACTTGCTTTCCTTAGAGATAATGTTTCAGTAAATCAAACTTAATATTGGTAAGATTAAGATAAATGTATTCTCTCTTTTTTCCAGCTTTAGCCCCGCCTCGTACACTTGCATATTAAGACGCACATTTTCTGTTTATTGGAATTTTAATCAACCAAAACGTACGCTTTTCCTTATATGAATAAAGGTGTGGAAAGTGATGTGGCTATTGGACTGTCCACCATCTTTTTATCCGTTTGTCAATCATTAGGTCTTAATTTTTGCACAAAAATAGTGTTTTATTTGATAAAAATGCCTCTCTACCTTTTCGTGCTATTTCCATCAGATACATAAATCTGCAAATATTCTATCGGAGAGTGCTTCGACATCCCATTGATATAGTCACCGTTAATTTTTTATGCCTGGCAAAATACGATGATGAATTACAAGGTGGGAATCAGCACAACTAGAAGGAGTAGAAGTAAATGCTCCATTGAAAACAGCGTAAATTATTCGTGGTTCGATGTCTGATCATTCGCGTATAATTTTGAAGTATTGTGAAAGTCGAAATTGTTGATTTTGTTCATTTGATTGTATAAGAGTTAATAAATAGGTTGTCTACAGCCTACAGATATATAAACTCTACAACTCGTACTTGGGAAAAATTTTCCAGACATAGTTAACAGTATATAATTAATCTTTGAAATTATCTCTTTCTGAGGATGGTGGACAAAATAGAAATGCAATACAGTGAGTTTACCCGTATAATTTCCGTAAGCGAAAAGGAAAGTGCATTGATTTCATAGAATTAATAGGCCGTCTGGGGGAAAAGGTTTAAATATCGACTACGATCAACAGTTTGTTGTGATTAAACAGTATTATTGCAATGAAAGTTGTTCTCTTTTCAACTCTCACTCCTAGACATCATATTTTTTATAAAAGATACATCATATTGTTTCGTTCAATACTTAACAAGTCTTTGTAGCAAAATTTTAACTTGGACTTCTTATTTTTATAACACCGAAGGCATCTCGTTTTTGATATTAATAGTTTAACCAAAGTCTGTTGACAGATTTATAAGAATAGAATGAACGACGGGAAATATGATATTTATGTTCCTCTTCAAGTGATAATGGAGTCGGCTGCCGTCATTTAATTCAAGGCTATCGATGTACAGCTGTGTGATCTATTGCCTATATCAGAGGGACATTGAACAGTTTAACAAAAAGTTCTCCACTCATACACCTATTGTTATCCGGTAATTCTCCTAATTAATGGGCACAGTGAACAGCGAATTGCATTTCAATGAACTTTGTTATGCAGTTACGAAACTTTTCGTTCGTTGATTATTAGTAAACTTGAATTGTGCTGTGATATGGGAACGTCGTCTAGGGTGGCGTGGGCCTGGAACTTCATGCACTTAGTACGCTAGCAAATTGCGTGAATATAATAGGAAGCAACTTCTCGTAGCTGTTACCTCCACAACAAAAGCCGTGTTTTTTAAGCGTTTATTCCTGTCTTTTATATTCGTCTAGTTCCTAAACTATTATTTAAAAATATGGAATATTCCAAATTAAATGAAAGAAATTAATTTTTGATATCATATATAGTATAAAATCTCTAGAAAATATATCAGAATAATATTAATATTACACATTAAGTGTTATTATCCTTTAATTTTTTCTGTTATTTTTATAGTTTCTGAAAATGACATATTTCTTAACTTTTTCTATATATTATGCATCACATTCCGCCATTTCCCCCTCGTCATTTCTGTTTCCTTTTCTCCACCACTTTAATCCTCTCTCTCTCTCTATCTTTATCTTATCCTTCTAAAATCTCAGACCAGTACTCGTATAGTCGGGAAGCTGTTTTGCTAATTAGGTTGTGCCTCACCATTGTTCTCTATATTCTGTTAGTCGCCATTTACATATATAAGGTTCCCGATGGTCATTTTAGCTTATTAGTTTTTCTTTCCTATTCAAGAAGTCTATGTGACGTATCCATCTTTTAAAAAGTGAGGTTTTATGAAACGAGGCTCTTGTTTTCTGCAAAACATGACAAATTACATGAAATTCTGCACGCATATGAATACAAAAAATGTACACCATTGAAGTAAAAATTTTGCCAATAATTGTGCATTTATATATTAATATGAATGTATACATGTATAAGTATAGACATGTAATAAGAGTTCCGTACGTACAATGTGGATTTTAGTCAATGATGGCTCATCCATTTTCAAGAAGCAGCCATGAGCTTCAAGAATTACTGAATGCAGCTGTTAACTTTTCACTTATTAAGAGGGTCATAATAGTGTACTTCAAAAAGTCGATTTCTTTTCCTAAATAGTAGAAGATACAGAAGTTAAATTCTTCCAATTTTGTGAATATTTAGTAACATCAACAATGCAGAAAAGTTTTGAAGAAATTTTCTGCAAATTCACAAAGATTTTCTCCTACATTAACTCAAATAAATATTTGCTATTGCATGTTGCCATCACTGTGACTTCAGTAATGTCCACATGATAGAGTTGCTCATTTAATCCACTCTCATTGTTTCATCAGCGAACTTCATCACTTCATTAATATGCAAGACGTCAGACAATCTTAGAGTATGAATTGTATTAAAATATAAAACATAATTGACACTACGTATTTCTTAATGAAATGGGATCAGAGATAAAACGAAACACGCTTATACATGAACGCATTTATCAAATAAGTGTCGCCTTTGACACCTGAAATATTCTCTAGCATCGTTTTCACGAAATTTTACATAATTATTCTTTTTGTGCTTTGATTCTAACTTTACCATTAGAATTACAGAATGATGACATTAGTTCTACTTCTTTTTGCGACTGCTAGGGGATGTTTACGACCTCCATCGCCTGATCATCCAAATATTGTCATCTTGATGGTGGACGATTTAGGTCAGATTCTACTCACATCTTCTGTTTCGTCCTTAACATATATATATTACATTGTGTTATTCAATTCTTGAGCGTAAATATTTCTATACTCGCTTACTGTAAATACTGAGCTGATCATAGTCCTGTAATGAAGTAATTAATCATTTTTGAATATATGGGCTTGCATTCTTTCATGAAGGACCATAGAGCATGCCAAAAAGATAGCGTATCAAAGCTGGTGCCATAATCCACCCACAGCATGTTATTGCAGGCGGGTAAAGTGGCTTTCAGACTACGATAAACAGTCTTCATTCTATTCACTTCTCTCAGCTTCGCAAAGGTTTTCATTCTAGTGGATGGTTCATGCTCAGTAAGCTTGATTAAATTCGATTGAACACATTATTACTCCTAAAATCGTCCTCGAATAGAAATAACGCAACACATGGATGCATTGCAAGAGAACAGTAAAACCCAAAAGATCACTTCTCTACAATTTCATTCAATTCATCATTGTATTTGGAATTCACTACACTAGAGCTCATAAAAAGGAGAGCATAATAAGAAACCCATGATCGTCTCATGGCTGTACATGATGACTTATAAGAGCTTTGATCTGCTGGTGAATGTTTTCCTCTCTTATTGCTAAGATAAGTTATCGCGTAAAATATTAAAAAAACATTTATTATGAATCAGTGAAGAGAAAAATTAGCAGATCATGGGGCGGAAGTGGCTAGTTAGGAAGAGAAACACTGACTAATAAACATGAAAATGGACTAATTTTCACTAAGTACATTTTTAATGCACAAAAATGTAATCATTTTAACAAATGGAAACCAAACCAACTTGTCTATATATTGAATTTGAGAGTATGTTAATATATGACTACTAAATATATGAGTGAAAATATTTTCGTTTACAGGCTATGGCGATATTGCTTCATATGGGCACCCCACTCAAGAATTCAATGAGGTTGATCGAATGGCTTCTGAAGGAACGAGGTTTACGCAGGCATATTCAGCTGACAGTATGTGCAGTCCTAGCAGAGCTGGCTTTATGACTGGTCTGTTTATTAACTTAGTTTTTTTTTCTATGATCATTTACAATGTTCCTATTAATTAAGGTCGTTTGCCTATTCGATTGGGAGTAACTGGTGGCAGGAGAGTTTTTATGCCCCACGATATAGGTGGTTTACCAAAGCAAGAGACAACTATGGCTGAAATGCTCAAACAAGCAGGTGGAAAATAATTAGTTCTAAAGTAGCTTTTATATCTTGGTTTTAGGTAGATGATTTGCTACAAATTATTCAAGGATAGATTTTTTTGGGATTAAGAATGTATATTCATCCAGGCTATTATACTGGAATGGTAGGCAAGTGGCATCTGGGCATCAATGAACATAACTCGTCGGATGGTGCTCATCTTCCCTCAAGAAGAGGTTTTGACTATGTCGGAATTAATCTTCCTTTCACTAATGTATGGCAGTGCGATACAACGCAGGTGCATCGTTATGTTTATATTTTGATGTCATCTTATCTTATATAAATGTAGTATTCCTACAGAAAAAATCACTTGCCATTTTTATGCTTCTAGACAATTAAATTTAAAATAAAATAGCCAGAAACTGAAAATATTATGGTTTTGCCTATTGTCAGATAAGGAATTAACTGTTCTAATATAAAGGCTTATACTAACTACTAAGCGTAAATGAAGGGAAACATGCTTGACCACCTTTAAAAAAGCATTGATTTGTCACAATTTTTGTTTAAAAGACTATATTAACCGACTTTTCAGGAGTTCTATTCAGATGGACCCGATCCTTCGATGTGTTTTCTATATGACGGGGATGACATAGTACAACAACCAATGAAATTTGAGTATATGACTGAAAATCTCTTGGGTGATTGGAAGAAATTTCTTCGGATGAGACTTAATAAGGTGAGATAATGGGATAGGAAAGGGAAGAATTATTGAAATATAAGTCCAATACAGGACCAACATGAACGTCCCTTCTTCTTCTATTTTTCCTTTCCTCATGTCCACAGTACTCAGTTTGCCAGTCCACGGTTTTTAAGATCATCTGTCAGAGGTGAGTATTCTTGGCTAGCACCACATTATATTCATACAAAAAACTGCCTAGATTTGATATTTTGTACATTTAATACACCTAATTTCAAATAAAAGAGAATTTAAATTTTTTTTAGGTATCTATGGAGATTCAATAAACGAAATGTCATGGGCAGTCGGTGAAGTACTGGATAGTCTGTTACAAGCAGGAATTGCTGAAAATACGTTGGTAGTTCTTATGTCTGATCATGGTCCACACGTAGAACTCTGTCTCAACGGAGGTTCTACCGCAGGTTTAAAAGGTGAAATTAAAAATTACTCACTTAATCTTAATATTTTTTCTGCATTACGTGAAATATAATTCATTTCTTTCTCGATAAAATTTTGTTATTATGTGTTTAAGGTGGCAAATCAAATAGTTTCGAAGGAGGTTTTCGAATACCCTTTATCGTTTGGCAACCTGGAACAGTAAAAGCAGGTCGAGTTAGCCACGAAGTCATCTCAAGCATGGATCTCTATAGGACATTTAGAGATTTGCAGAGTTGCCCATTCCAGGCTAGTATTCTATATATATATAGCTACATAAAGAATGCTTGACTAAATTAGACATAAATATTGCTATACATTATGCCTAGTTTTACATAATATTAATAGTATGCACTTTCCTATCATAATAAATTGTCTTTCTTTCCGTTCGGTCGATGCTCCTTGAAAATCACATTGTCTGCTCTATTTATAAATTGTGAATAAGAAAAATTATCGAATTAGGCTGGAAAATGTCACGTGCGGTCTTCGATTTCCATTACAGGCAAACAAAATAAATATAGACCTGGTGGTCGCTGAAACTATAATTCGAACGCTTATAATTGATATCGTTATCAGTTTAATTCTTAGATATGAATAACGCTAGAATAGTTGGATTTTTAATAAAATAAAGTTTTAAGGAGAAGGAACAACTTTTGCTTGATGGAACAAACATCTGGAATGAATTAAGAGGAGAGAATATTGAAAAGGCGGGATACCTAGGCAGGAAACGTCCAATAATATACTACTGTAATACTCATCTTATGGCTATACGCTTAGGAAATATAAAAGTTAGTTCTCCATTAAGTTTACTTCTTTAACCTCTCTCTTATTCTTTTTTTTTGTTTTCTTTATATTTCTTCATCTACATATATTTTCCAGCCGGAATTAAATTAATGGAAAAACTTTATTTGTTATTCAAAAAATATTGAAAGCCTTTTAGATTCACTATAGAACATCTCCAATTTTCCTTAATTCATCTGTTGATCCACAGCTGACATTTTTTTGTCCAAATGGAAAGCCACGTAATGATTGGTGAGTTTATGGGAAGCATGTGTGGTAAATTATATCTGAAAGAAAAATACTATGACGACTTCTTAAAACTCCTATTAAAATTCCACGTTTTATTTTAAAATATTATACGGTGATGTTTTTATTTTTGTTAGGTATGTCTCGCAAATTTGTCCCGACGAACACCTAGAATCACACAACCCGCCATTAATGTTCGATCTGATTAAAGATCCATATGAGCAGTATCCTTTGGAGGAAAACGATTTATCAATAGAGGTAGTACTTGAAAGGTAGTAATCAAAAAGAGAAAACAGCGGAAACTAGGGTGATAGATAATATCCTGTGAGAGGTCGATAATCGCTACGTTTTTAGTAGGCGATTAAAAATTCTAGATGCGTCAGTTAGCCGCTAGTATATTATTTGAACATCGACAATCGCTAGTTCCTGTGCCAAGTCAGTTGGGGACGTATAATAAAAATGTATGTTAACTAATTTTATAGTAGACCTTTCGAAAATTATTTGCTTGCTTAAATTCTAGATAACACCTTGCTGTAACCCCCCTTCGTGTAGCTGTGACAAGCTGAACAGGGTGAGGCAACACCACCGTGAAGTGAGCTTTATTCTGCATAAATATATTGCAATATTTTATATTTAGAAGAACTGTCTTTCACTTGATTTTAGCATTAACTGAAAACCAAGCCTTACATAGAAAGCAACCTTAATAATTTAGGGTAACAGTATAAATCTTGATAAATATTTTCAGAAGCTACGCAATAATTTGATCCCAGTAGAAGAATTGGAATTAGTAGATCGAGTGCGATTCTGAGTCAGAGATTAGATCTCGCCTTCACGCTGAGATCGTTCTCGCGCCGCTAGACAGCGGTGATTAGTTTGTTGTTAACAGCAGTCATCCCATGACTTTATTTTAGTTTCATTTATTACTTTCTTTATTTTCCTTCTATCTAGGATAGGTAATATGCAAATTTGTTCCTATTTCTCTTAACATTATTTAGTAGCTTATTTTCAGAACTCGCTGAATGTATTTTTCGGTTCTTTATGTGTACTAATTGGCATGTGTTTCATTGCATTGTTTGCCTTCGATATACCATAGTTAGAAGAGCTTAAGTCTTAACTACATCTTTTGATTTAAATTTGCTGCATATCATGAATCTCCAGGAATTACATCATACTTTTGTAGATCTGTCTCATTTTCATTATTTATTTATTCGCACTGCTTGTCGTGATGTTCTAGTCAGTTTCCCGTGATGAAACCACCCATTTCCCGGTGGAATAAATCATTTTCGGTTTCTATTGCTCTCAGTATAAATTATAAAGTTCAAAATTGAGCAGAAAACATTTTTGAAAGAAATTATTAAGTTGAAGACTAAAGTGTTTATTACTATATTAAAATGATTTGTTCACCTTAACTCCATTTATTGGGAGATCTTCGAAACTACGAAAATTTATTCGCGTTGACTTTTTAGTAGTAATAACTTAAATTAACTAACATTATTATTAGCTAAAGGTAAACTTCTAAATCTTCATATCCTCATGAAAAAATGAAACTGATAAGACCTGTGGGTGTTCTTAATTGCCAACTTATTACAGTAACCTACCAAGCGAATAAAGACGTTGAATTGAGAGGAAGTGTTAAAATGCACTTCATTAGATGTCTCCTCGCTTACAATTTTCGCTCCATTATAACTAATGGTAGCACAACATTTCTAACACGCTTTACTCAAAGCTTTCAATTTACCCCTATTTTTGTAATTAAAATGCATGTTTCCTCAATGGTGTTTACTGGATTCTTTTCTATAGAAGTCGTTAAGATAAGATAGAAAATGCAGTGTTATAAATAAATATGAGAATATATGCACATTTATCTTAATCTATTTGGTGATCTAGAGTAAAATTGGGTGATATCATTTTTTTCAAGGAGAACTGTCTAAAAGTTATAGTCCTATTGGTCGAAATCTAAAAAAGGTGTATAATGAACATTCTTTGGCATTCAATGAACTACTCCTATTGATGAACTTCAGTTTTCGTTTAATATTAAATAATACCTTCATGACGCCACCTTTATTCATATAATGATCCTGATAGCCAGGAGCACTAAACAAAGTTAGAACCCTTCGATCACTTGAGAATTCATACCCTTGTTCTACAACCTTAAATATATGTAGAAGAAATACACTGTACATCCAATTGGAAACAATAGTTCTCGTTAAATCACAACGCAAAATTATTTTTAAAATACCATCGGGTTTTTTTACCTGATGTCCCCTGACAATCATTATAATATTTAACTGAATACATTTTGTTTTGACACTTTCGCTCCCAAATACTGTAAAAAGCTATATTATTTTGTATGACAAATTTATAATGTGATATACTACGAACCAAATGAGCAACCTCGATCCTGATTCTTCATGAAGCCGTTGCAGCTGTTTGATGGATCCGACCATAATAAATCTTCTAGAAGGCCAGTTGGCTCTTCTTCCCCACTAAAAACTTAGGGTAAGACTGGTGTTCCTATTGGTATTTAAAAATGAAAACAAACCGTTTTAACTTTCTAATATCGTCAAGAGTTTCTAATTTCGGCGATAATCCTCCATGAAGACACAATATTTTCTCACATAACAAAGCACCTACTGGAAGTTGGCTAAAAAGCAGATTACTTTCACCATTACTGGAATTATACCTTAAAAAATTTAAAAATATTACAAGAAATTGTGCTAGAAATTACCATTAATTAACCTGTATACCCGCGAGACTGCTCCCAAAATTTTTTCCCAGTCATTGTTTTTCTCATAACGTACTCGTATTTCTGCATAGAAACCATTTGTCCTAAATTACGTTGTGAAACTCAGAAAATTCTTAGGAAGGTTGTGGATTTTATATTAGTAGTTTCATCATTATAATAATAGAAATTTAACAAAATATACAATCAATATGTATAATTCTATATCACATCCTCCTCACATTAGTTTTCACGAACGGTATATGAACCCTTCTCAGTTTTCTTAGATATAGGTCTTACTATTGAAGACTGTATGGTTACCAGGCTAGTATACTTTTATTATAATTCTCTTTAACCTCACAGGTTAACTGATGGTATTTCGTGATTTCCCCTTAATAGATAGATCTGCGTCGGGAACTGGATCTGTAGAGATAAAAGGAGAACAAGTACTTCGAGAGAATTTCTAGAAATACACTATTTGTAAATTTAATTGGCTATTAACTTCATAGCTAGAATTACCAAAATTTAATTTAATTATTTACTCACTTTCCTCTATCAACGTAGTCTCCCAAAAAGAGGTAGCGAGTATCAAACGGCCAACCACATTGCTGTAGCAGATATATGCTAACTTCAGTTACAATTAAAATTAAGACTGGTGCATATGAGCTAACTTCAAATATATTAAGTAAGTCTGCATACTGTCCATGTATGTCTCCACAGATATTAATAGGTGCGGAAAGCTCCAGAAGTGACGGCTGGCACGCTAAAGACGACTGTAATAGCTAGGTACATCAATTCAGGTTAATTCATAAAATAAGAATAATTTCAAGGATTTACTGAAGAACTGACCTCGGCTTGACGAAATAATTCATGTAAGAATGAAACTGAATAGTCATGGCCCACTGGACCTTTAGCAAAGTGTTCTCTTATAATTTCGTCTAAATTGTATTCCTGAAACTTATTTTACTTAGTTTTTTATTTGCTCTACATTTAGTGAAAGACTTGCCCGATGATATCGAATACGCATAACGGGCAACTGCTAAAGATCACAGGAAAGTAAAAAATCAAGTGAAAAATATCAATCTTTAATACCAGTTAAGAACAGATTTTAACAAAAAAAAGAGTTGCATTGATATGTGCTGTGCTTTAAATTCCTTTATGGTATATTTTAATTTTTCAGTAGAAAAAATAAAGTACTCTGTGTCACAATTGGTAGAATAAGCAGAATCTAGAAATTGTTCTAATCCACAAGTTTTAAAAAGAAGATAAACGAAGAAAAAATGTCATTAATTATTAAAGATTATAAAATAACTTTTGTTTTCGAATACTTTCCGATCTGTTTTTTAAACAGTTACTAAACTATATTTCAAAGAAAAATCCTAGGCTTAATAATGATTAAAATAAAAACGGAAAAAAAATAATATGTGGCCCCTTATTTACTTGGAACAAACTTATTAACTTTTCAAAAGCTCATAAAGTTAACCATTTATCTTTTCATATATTTTCACTTTTTAACTGTTTTCAGGGCACATTTCAAGCTGTACACAATTTAGTCTTTTTGAGACTCCAGTTTCGATCCTCGAATCGTTATCAACTAAAACTAATACGAATCAAGAATGATTTCGATTTTCTAGAATTTCCGATCTGAAGAAAAGGCGTAGACTGTCGGAAAACTCTCATTGGAGAAATTTATATACTATGCGTTTGTTACTGTCTGATTATATTTTATATCTTTAGTACTAGTTTCATAAAGTTTTGCTTACGATTATAATTTTAGAATTTGTAAAGCTGATATCTAAATGCGCATCACCACTTTCATCCTTCTCTTATGTTCTCTCTTTGCTATATCCCTTTCAAAGTTTCGCTGTGGAAACGATGACTTCCAAATGGGAATAGCAGAAAATCTAGTTCGAAACGACTGCAAAGGAAGAATTGGTCAGCGATTGTTCCAGTACAATTATTCATGTTTTGGAAAAAATAATATGCCTATAGCGAATTACCTATTTTTTTCAGGTAAGATTGATGCATGTTGTTGGAAACACAAACAATGCTACGTGAAGAAAACGAAGCAAAATGTGTGCGATAGTGTTTTCTGCAAGTGTGTAGAAAAAGCGTCTAAGGGTCTTCCCATCTGTCAGGTGAATATCCTCGTGCATATCACTTTGCGAAGATGCTAAAATCAGTCAGCAATTGTTTGCCATCTCGATGGATATAGCTTTAAAATTAATTACGATCAAAGCAAATATCAAATGTCATTATTTTCTTATATTTTAAATCTCTGAGAGCAAAATATATTCAATTTTTGCTCTAGTTTTTAATTAATTCTGGTTAAATTTTAGCTTCACACCAATAATTTCTGCACTACTGCGCGCACCTTCGGAGGAATTCAGTACAGTAAACCTTCTCAATGATAATATTTCCATAGTATAATAGTGTGACTCTTACAAATATCATAACTTATATCTAGGACAATCCTAAATATTAAAAGTGCTTATGCTGTGTAATAAAAATATGGAATAAAACGTTTTAAATAGTAAGCTGAAATACGAACATTAAATCAGAACAAAAAGAACGTAAGAGGTATGCGATAACAAACCGTCTTGCATGGTCTACCTTAGTGTTTGCATTGCTGTGTCAGTGCTTGTGTATGATGAACGGGCTGAGTCAACTTGGACTGTCAGTCTCAACGAGTAATAAGCACTCTTTAAAGGTTTAGCCTTAGTTATAAAATTCCTCTGAATCTTTTTAATTTATAAATCCTACGTATCACAGTAATTAACCAAGTTGTAATATATTGGAAACTAGCAAACTTTCATCTGTATATGCGTTTTTATGAAATTTGCTATGTAAATAAAGATTGAAAATAAGTTTTTGTAGATAAATATATTTTGCAAAGATCTCTATATTGGAGGTTTATAGTACTATAACGGCAAAAACATGTGTCACTGACAATAGTTATTCCTTGTTATAATCCCATTTTCCCAGGATAGTGCTTACGTATAACTCTATCACAGCAGTTGATAAATAAATATGACTATCATTTTCCCACCATTTTCATGAATAGGAGAGTGGCGGTTACAATGGCCAAATGGATGCTTGCTTGCCTTATTCTAGGATTAGTAAAATTAACCAAAGAAACTGCAGGTGAGACGGATTTCTTCATTTTTCTTAAAAATTATGTAAAATAAAAGGTTCTCAAATTTCTTTTTAGGGGAATGTTACTCTTGTGTTAGTAATGCAGACTGGTCATATTATATGGAACGAATTCCTAGTCTTCGGGTAGTGAATTTATCTAATTCAAAGTGCTACTACACTTCCAAATAACAGTTTTCGTCCCGTGTTTTTCAGCAAATAAATTTGTCAGTGCCATTACCTGTAGCGCCAATGGCATGTGCATTTGATCCAATCCGAATTTATGGAGACCACACCAGTGTTAAGTGTGAAAAATATTGTGCCAAATGGTCATCAGTTACCATTCTAGATGACGGTAAGTGCAGTTAATTAAATTTATATTTCTGGATTCTAATTAGCTATACATTTATTACTGAATAGGAATGAATGTGGAACCATTCTTATGAACTGTATATCCCATCATATAAATTACTGAGTTAAACGTAATTATTTCATATATGCTTCTTAGCGATATATATCAATTAACTATATGTTAATGACTTTCAAAACCCTCCTTTCGATTGGTTTAGGAAGTCTGAAAGTAAACGTCTTACGTAGCTGTGCTGATTCGCTGCTCAACTTCTCAACTACCTATCCAGAACAAGATCGCTGCTACCAAAAGCCTCATGATTTCACTCATAAAAAAAATATAGAATACCAAAGTGTGTGCTATTGTAAGAGTTTCATGTGCAATTTAGCACCTCTAACCTTTAAATTCCCTATCTGTGTCATCGTAATTTGTATATTTTCATCCGAATACATTAGCAACATGTGTTTGTTCATGTAATTATATTTGATTTCACTTACCACCATCTCTAAACGCTTTCTCTGATTAACACGATTAAAATACAGCTTTAAAAAATGTAAGGAGAGTATACAGTCAAAGTAACAATCTCCATTAGCTCAGGATATACGTCTCAAATAAAGTCCGAGCGATGGCTAAAAATACTATAATGTATTTCACAACAAATTTTGTTTGAACACGAAATTCTGGCAATGTATAAGATGCCAACAAAATAGCCATGTTTAAAGGTTCCCCTGAGAAACATAGATGTGTTCTCTAACGTTTACGACTATATATCAAGATAAACTTTTTTTTATGGGAAAAAAGAGACAAATAATATGTTCACTTTGCGCAGAAGCTTATTTGATTTTTCAATTTTTATCTTCTATGAACTTTGCTTTTCACAGCGTAGAATTCTACGTCGAATTATATAGTATACAATGAGATAATCTTTCATTCAATATCATCCTGATTTTATCCCCGGATAAACCTAGTTTGAAAGATGAGCATAGAAGAATAAAAATAATGAAAGAATTGTTATTATTTTCTTTTTCATATTTGTGCATTTGGATGTTTGAATCGGTTGTGTTCTTTCTATCTTTTTAAAGAGAGATGTATTGCAGGAACTTTTTTGACTAAAATTCTATGCAGCACCATTTTGAACATGTCACTCCCTTTTTTCTCGAAATCTGAGTTTTCGACATACATATTTTTTATTCTAAAGAGCCATTTAATATCACCACACAACAGTTTTAGGAAGCCATTACTTCTAATGATTTGTTTTTCATTACGAGTATTTAAATATATTATTAAATGCGAACCATTTACGTTATTTTGAGAATTTTTGCTTGTGCATGTTAGTTCCGGGACAGATTTGTGCACGCTTTTTGTACTGAACTGAATAACCCAATATAAATATCTTGGTTGAATGGAGCTAAACAGGATGCAAGATGTTCACTCTCCTCTCTGAGGTCATGTCTGTGGGTCATGTCACCAGTGAATACACCAATTAGGATGCGCCTCTCTTAAATTGCAAATCTGTCAAATGAATGGAGGAAATGACATCATTTTGGGTACTAGTCACCATTTCTATTATACATAATTTAAATGTTAAGATGTAATGCGTTATTCTCCCGTCTATTATCATTCTTCCACTTATTTTTCAAATAATCAACTGTCCTACGTCTCTCATTTTTCTTTGTTCATCACCATCGTTTAATTCTTCTTCATATACTTTTCTATTCTCGTGACCAATTATCCTCGACCGCTCCCATATGTTCTTTTATGGTTGTTTTGCCTGCTTCAGTCCGTATTCTAATTGTTTTGCTAGGCAGATTTCAATGTGCCGTCCAGATTGTTGTGTGTCCGATCGGTCCTCCATTTGTTGTCCTCTTATTTCACACTTCTTCGAGCTCCACCCCTTTAATTTACGATCTTTTTTGATTCTCTCCCAAGTGTTAGCTTTCAATATAAATATAATTTATATTCACACGTCTTTTTAGCGTATATTCAAACTTCCAATAATTTTTCTTTGTTTAAAGAGACTTAGCGAACATTTCCACCACTTGCGAGTTGCATCCGTCATTTGTTAGTAAAATTGCTGCTATGAAATAGGAAACGATTTTTTACTTGAATGGCAAGTACTAGCCTCGCTTTTCTTTGTGTTTATAGAATATATTTGTTTTTTCGAGCTTTGATGCTTAAACGTCACTAACTGTAAAGTCACAACATAGATTGGGTCTTCATTTTTCATAGTCTCGATCGTTTATAACTTAGCAGAATCTAGACTTTGCTCCCCCATGCAGTGGGTGCAGACTTTAAAAGTTTCTCATATAATTCAACTTTGATCGTGTTTACAGTATTCTTAGAATTGGTACTTCGTTCTACATCAGTTGAGTGCTATTCATTCCTTGGCTTTACATCTGCACTGGCTGAATTTTTTCATCCCTACGCTCATATCACGCAAGACTCACACACCAGTTGTTTCCAAATTTTTCAAAAGGCTACACTCTCGTGCAACACTGTAAACATGGTGTGCATAATAATTTCATTTATACATGACTAAATAAAATAATAAAGCAAAAAATCGACAACAAGGGGCGCATTATTTCAATCTCTTATTAGATGCTCACTATAACAATAATGTCTCAGATTTTAGATTTTTGTGCTGGAATTTTTAAATTATAAAATGTATGATTATTCAAAGCCAATTTTTCCCGTTCTTTTCTTATTAAAATAAAAAAAGATCAAGAATATCATTTCATTACCACAAAAACAGAAAAGCCTAAAGAATTTCGTCAAAATAATGTTACAAACAATAGAGACTTGTATCATAAATTCAAGAGAATTGTAGTTTATATTAAAAGTAATAGTTAGAAAAATGAGTACAGTAAACTAAAATAAATAATAAGAAAGAAAACTAGAAACTAAGAGAAATAATAACAATTCAAATCTATACATTTACTAATTCTTACTTTTAGAGAACGCTTAGTTCGTGTCAAAGATCGGAAGACACAATGACCTTGATTGTGTTTTCAGCATTAAACTCGAACACAATGCCAATCCTCACTATGTGCTGTTGATCCAAATAGTAGCTTTTCTTTAAAGGAAATACTATAAATATTTTCGAGAGAAGTATTTTTTATGTTTCCAAATGGTCTTTTTTATCAAATGTTCTCTGATCGGTGTGCGAACTGAGTCGACTGGTGTCAGCTGGTTGGAATGATCCACCAGACTCTTTCTTCTTCACAACAGCACCTCGTGATTGCGTGGTTAAAGACAATCATCTCTCAATTCTCCTATAACATGACATGTCGATCTGGTTTGCCTCAGCTCAACTTAACACTCATTTCAGCAACATCCACTCCCGCGTAGGTGGCGGTAATAGCTCAGTTTCCAAATTAAACTCTTTCGTAACTCGTTTCATATTTGGGGTTTGCATCTAACTCGAAAATACTCACTTTTTTTAGAAACGTACTAACAGCTCCCGATCCTCAGTGGTCACCAATTCTAAACGGTAATGGAAATTCAGTAGCCTAAATATCTTCCACTCATGATGGAGATTTCATCCACTTTGTATCTCTTCATAAACTTCATTACTATTTTTAAAATGTCCTGTTTAGAGGAAATTAAATTAAATTATGACCTAATAGTCTTCATTAACAAATTATTAATTCAATTTTGTCTTTTTACTTGGAAGAATTCATTTTATTTTAGTTAAAGAAATTTCACTGATAAACTCTTCAATCTTTAGTAGATCAAGCATATATAAACTTTCCGAATTCCTTAGGGTTTTCATCATATTTGGTGCTTCTATCCTCAAATATTCGTCTGAAACGTAATTCATGTCTCTCGGCGGCTTCCCATCAACCACCGAACCGCATAACAAATATCATGCATGGCACAACAACGAAGATGTCACTTATATAACACCCTGCATTCCAACTGCTGGCTGTTTGCTAGTTATTGTCTCCCAGCTATTCACTTTCTTTTCATTTCGAAATATACGTGAAATCCGTTATGGCATATCAAACATCATTTGAGTATCACCAAATTTCAACTTCAGTTATGTTTTTTATAATTATTCTATACTGACATTAATAATAAATTACATAAATGCCACCGTTTATAACATCAAAGTTGTCAGTGACCTTTCGAATAGTTCATTTTTATAACAATAGAATTCTTGTATTCACTAATTCGACTTATTTAAAATAAAACAAAAAATGTATAGTCACTATTTTATTTTTAGAATGATCTTTATCAATACGCGACCAGTGGATGAGAATGCACAATGTGAAAGACGAGCAAGTAAGGCTCACTCACACCAAGAGGCTCACCATGAACCAACAAAGATTCACATGAGAGTGAGTTGCATAAATTTTTCTCAACTAAGCACCGTATTGACCAATAGAATTAAAATACTCATATCTAATATTTGCCAGCGTATGGTCCTGTGTCTGTTGCTCTTCTACCTTCTGGTCAGCATCTTCCCTGTCCTCCTACATTACCCCATCTCTCTTGTTTCTCTATTTGTGCCATGCATTGTGTTGCTTTATGCCATCTGTAATATGAGGACGGATACCAAGTCAGATCAGTGGCCATGCTGTATGGTAGCGGTTCGTTTTTAGACTTTAAAAATTTATTTTTAGGTCTTAACTTTATTAGTAAATATAACATTTGTGAATATCACCATTATTCATCAGCTTATCATATTTTTTCTAATTATCGTTTTTTGCTGAATACGTTTCATGAAATAATTTATATTAATGAAGAATATATCATTTAGCTTAACGCATTTTCTTGAGTGATGAACGATAACTTTCATCTATTTCCAGTACACTTAATTTGGTTCTATTTTAGCGACTTTTATTCGTATACTGCATTCAAAACAAAAAATATGCTCCTATCCTTCAGATTATTGGAATACTTCTCAAAATTGCTGCTATAGCCATTTACATCACGGTTTTCCCTCTAAGGGATAATGAAAAAAAGGCCTCAATGTTATCTGTAAGACAGCAAGGTAATATAGGTTCAAAATTTACTGGGATAAGACATTAAATTATATTCTTTATTTTTTATCTTTCAGCTAGAGTGGATCACAATAGCAAACATTTCCGCATGATATTTTTTGTGGTTCTCATTGCTCTCGAAGTTTTCATCATGCTAATTGGAGTCTGTTTGAAATGGCATCTTGTAGCATTTGAGAAATTAGAGAACGATGCACAAAAGAGGGTTGGTTTCAAATTTTTCTACTTACTTCTAAAGTCAGTGAATCTTGCTCTTAATTTCAGCGCGCTACTCTGACCTCTAGTCGACCGTTGATCTCAGAAGAAGCTAGTCGTAGGGACAGCCAAGCATGATAATATTTAAACCCTTAATTTTCATCTATTATTTCAACGAGAAAGTAGGCTGCTCTAATTGGTTCATGAGCTTTTCTCTTTGTGATCTCTTTACTGTACTTTGTTCGTTGGAAGTACTATTTTCTTATAAAATATTTTTCTAGTATAAACTGCGAATTTAAATGAGTTTTAATATTCGTTTCATTTTCTGGCTATTATGTCAACGAACAGAATCTAGAAAAATATTTACAACGTACATTTTCAAATTTTAATGCATATATGATATTTCTATAGTTTTATATTTCTATGATTTTTGTTGGATTGTTGTCAATGCTTTTTAAGTTTTATTCGTCAGAAAAAATGTTGATAGCTACATACCACAATTATTTACATGTTTTTACACGAAAGTAATACGTTCTATTTCAGTAGAAAATAATTATGAAAGCAGGAATCCTGAGCAGTTGTCTTAAACCGTAAATGTAAATACGTGAGTACCTTGCAGAATATGGTGAATATAAGGATTTTCGTAGAAGGATGTTTAGATTAATTCAGATGACTGTCGAGCTAAATATTTTGGTGAAATTTTGAAAATTATATGGTATTTCATATAACTTTTATTAATGGTAAAACAGCTGAAGCAAATTAACTTTATGAAATTTGCATTAATAGGAAAATTACATAAGTACTAAGTACCTGTGAAATGTTTACGGATTCCACATGAATCCTGGTTAGCCCTTGCGCAAGCGAAAATTTTCGACGTGGACAAGCCCTAGTACGTGATTTCCTCAGATTTTCCTAGAGTTTAGACATTTTGAAAATATTTACCACTATTTTTCAATTATCTAATGGAAAGTTTAGTTTTATAAAATTTTCCATCCAACAAAGCTTTTTTATGTATCCACTAGTTTTTTTCAATTAGGATATTTGAATTAATTCTAATATCTCTTGTATTAATATGGAAAACATTCAAAGGAGAACTTTTAGTGGTAGTTATTTATAGACTCTACCAAAAATATTAATTTACACCATAATGAAACCTTGAATTTAAGAACAGGAGACAGTAACTCCGCAATTCGTTTATTTCTTTCTATCTGTTCTTGTAATGGCCCTAATATCTCCTCGTCGTTTCCCAACTGTGACAAACCCATCTAAAAATAATATTTATCAATTAGCTGAAAACACTACTTAACTTAATTATATTGTTTAGTAAACTTATAACTGACCTTGGATTCATTTCTGAAGGTTTCATAATTGATAGTGCCTATGTCATTTTTCTGGATTTTCACTTGTTTTTCGCGACTGGGACCTACAATAAAAAAGGAGCTTAAAGATGAGCATTGACATTAAGATCTGCATCCTAGGAAAAAAAAATCTATCAGAAGGTATTCCATACATTGGGGTTGTACCACATTTTGCACTTGTTATCAATAGTGCAAGATCAGCAAATTGTGTTCATTTCGAGTGTTTCCTATTAACGTTTATCTTCCACAGAACAATTAGGTGGTTTAATTCTCCATCTAAGGAATAGTACTTAAGTTTATACCGACTCATCTTACTTACTTTTTTTTTGGATTAAAATGGCACTCACCTCTTCTTAACGGCTTCATATTCATTTTCAATAATTGTCCTCCATGCTTAGAATCCATATTCTAAAAAAAATCTTGAAATTGAGGAAATTGAAAGAATAACAATCAATTGCTTAACGTAGCAAGGAACAATTCTTTGGAATACTGCGTTATCAGCAATTATCATAGATATACCCTAAAAACAACTTCCATTGGACACCTGAAACAAAGCTTATAAAAGTAAGAAATTATAGGAGACGGGGTTAATAGGATTGAATTGAAATGTTGATATTATCATACATTTGAATAATGCTTGTTTTTGAGGAGCAGCCTTGTTAGTTTAAATTAAATTCCAAATATTATTTGACAATAACGTGTGGATTGAAAACATTCCATGCTGAAATCTACTGTATTCACTCAAGCTCGGCGTAAAATTTCCTCCAAATCGTAATGCATGTGATTCGTGTTCGTTCTTTGCTTTTAGCTAGATCTTTACGATCCCCTGTATCGGTTGTGATTTACGGGCGAGGCACCAGACACAAATGAACTGTCAATTCCACTTTAATAGAACAGTCGTAGCAAATAAAATCTGTACTCTTCACTGAAATGTTTCGAATACAGCAATAAAAGGGATGAAATACAAGTAGACTCTAACTGTGTACTAAATTTGTACACAGAGTTACTGTTGACCTGACTCGTTAAAGTTAATATCATGTTATTAGTACAGTGTTCTGATCGAACTGCAACCGCTTCACTCTCTCCTTCTTCACAGACTAGGCACGAAATGTCACATCTATTCATATTTTATATCTTCATTAGCATTAATAGTATAACTTGTCGACTTTATTTTAATGTATGATATTTAAAAATAGTTTAGTTGAAATTACTAATGTTTTTTAAATCCTAATATTAAAAATAATTTCATGACATGTGTCTATTATAAGTTAATATCCTAATATTTAAGCCATAATAAAGTGCATAACACAAGCGATATAAATTCATTATCAATTTTACCAGAAAATACCTACGATCAAGAACTTTCAGTCATTATAAATATTGCCATTAGACGCCATATAATACATTCCCTTTCTAAGATTCTACTAGTGATGGCAAAAATAAAAGTGTTATTATTCTGCTGTATCAAGCACTTGGATTCTTTTTTAATTATCAGAAAATAACATATCGCGGTCTGATCAAGAATAACTGGATGAATTAAGGCTTATTCACCAGTCATTATTGTGAAAGTTATTTTTCTGAGTTTATACCAGCATAGATATGAATAAACTGCAAAACAAAAATTGATTTTTCTAGTGAATTATAAAGCCGTGAGTGTTGAGAACTACTGATAGTTAATAATGTTTGTACTAAACTAGTCTCCTTTTCAAAAGCTGTACAATAACCTATTTGATCAATTACTCGTTTGTGTTCCAGAAACTATTCGATAGATTAACTGATATTATACTGCCTATACTCGAGTCAATATGTAACTTTCATTGTCGCATTTAGGCATAAGCCTGGTAATGTTTGTTTTGAAACGTGTGTAATGTGGGATAAACCGAATGAAAGTGAGGTTTGATCTATTCCTGGTGACTTGCAGCTGATTTTAATCCAGTCTAGCTTATTATATGAAATACACTTTGCTAACGTTATTCCTTAGATGGAGTTATGAACTTATCCCATTCCCCATTTCCTTAATGCCCTAGGTCTTGAAAGTCGCGCTGCACATACATTGTTTATAATATTACAATAGACTCCTCGTATTTTTGTTCTTATGTGTTCTACCTATCTCTGTTTCCATCACGTGAATGCTATACGTCCGACCCACTCTCATTGCATCATATTCCTTTGCCGCTTGCGGTCGCGGTGCGCTTGCTGGTTTTGCCCGATCGATTGTCCATTTTACTGTCCCAGTTACACTGATTATCCTATCAGTGATATGTTTATTCTGCATTTGTAAAACTGCTACCAGTTATTTACCCCACGAAGGGTGTGAGAAAGCACGTAAACAGCTGGTGTTTTTTGTTTCAGGATTGTTGTCCGAAACGTATATCACTAGTGTGGTTGTGATTCCATCGTTATTCTACCATTTCGTGGCGTAGAATAAAACTTGTTTTTTTACCCAATTGACTATACTCAATGATTAGATTTCAAACATTTTATTTAAGGAATAATCATGTCCTTCCATATGTCGTTATTATATATTTACTGTTATATTACGTTTGCAGCACTACTATATATTTCTAGAGGACTCAAACTTTAGATCGTGTGATCACATAACCTTTTGTCAACGGCTTCCGTTCTTTAAACTCATCGTTGAGACTAAACTTCTTTGATAAAGGCTACGAAATCAATACAATAAGTGAGATGTTTCTTTTGAAAGTCAAAGCTTGTTCAGATATAGCGATGATAGAGGTTATAGTTAAGACATGTAGTATTTTAACTCTAGGTGTATTAGTTGGTGACATATATATATTTCTTAACAAACCAAAATCTGAGTACTTGGCAGAAGAATATACTAAATGTATGCGTTAATTTTAGGATGTCCGATATTTCATGCTCTACGTATACTACAGATGTACAGTGGCCAATGGATTCTGCTGTTACTCTACCCAGTTTAGCCGAGTGGGGAGTTTGGAGCGACTCATGCCCGACCGCTGAAGACGCTGTGAGCCTTTATAAATGTTGACCCCTCAAAAATGTCATTTTTTTCAGTAGCAAAAAATCGTTTTAACTTTAGTTAGGAATATATAATTTATCAAAAATAACACATCTTTAAAAGTTTTACCGGTATATTTTTTTAAACAGTGGTTTTTTCTTATGTATTAACTGTAGTTGTTCCAATTATCTATTCATAAAAATGTTCTAGATATTTATCACTTTCTAATTACAGTCTCGAACTCAGAGAGTTCGTTGTGCCAACCGAAGAGTTAATCTCGAATTTGGACCCGACACGAAGTGTGTTTTTAAGCGCGCCAAGCTCACAACTTCCACCACCACTCGCTACCCAGCCTTCACTTGTTGCTCCATGCGAAGCTGTTGCCAGGTCTAAATTTTGTTCTAATTTAATTTTAGTTACTGTTCTTCAGCATCTTTAAGATATATCTTATTAGATTCTATGGATTTTGGTGAAATAAATTATTAGTTATTACAGTCATGTTCTTCCATGCGGGGCTTTGGTTCCGGCTCCAAATCGATTATTATCGAAGGACTCCATGAGGCCTCGCATCATCTCACCGGAGTCGGTGTTGTGCAGCAGGTTCATCATATTATTTAAATTCTCCATATATTTAGAGTTAAGACGTCTTAGTGTTTGTTTTTCATGTATTCTACAATACATAATACCGGGATTTCTAGCAATTTGTTCTCGTGCAGTGATTCATTACAACCACATATCAGCAGCAACTCTATCTATCCTCGCTACACTGAATATTTACCACAATCTTATACAAGTCCACATGTATCCACTAATCAACAGTCTCATGAAGATAACTTTCCGAAATTTGCCTCTTACAGGTCAAATTTTCAAAATTATGTATTTGATTTAGAAAAAAATTGTTATTTACTCTCATAATGTTTCTTATTTCAGTTCTTCTTCTGACTATTCTCCTTTACTCAACAATGATAACATCGCAGATTCATATGGATCGGACGTTACTTGCAATGGTCATCTATTAGAACTAATTTTTAACTACGTGTTAAATGACATCGTTTAGTTATTGAGAAACATGTAGTTTCAGAATTTTCTCCTAATAGACAGTCTTTAGTGGGAGTTTCTCCTTCTACTAAGCCGGACTTTACGTTCATTGATGATATCTATAATTCTGTTAAAGAGGAAATTAGAAGCGAAAGGGTATTATGGCTTTTACAATTACTTGCTATTAATATGGTTTATAATTTGAAACTGTTTAGATTCGATCTGTACACCATGACGTTCCTTGTTCCTCTCCTGTTTCGAGTCCTGTTTCCTTAATATCTCCTTCTCCGAGTCAAACTCAAGCCAGCAACGATTACATGAACGATGTACCATCACCAACTATATTGCTAACACCTGGTCATTCAGTAACCATAGTAGGAGAAGATGGCAAAGAGTACAAAATTATAATAGAACCAGTTGGAGGAAGTCAAAGGCCACCAAAAAGAAAAGCCTGCAACTCTTTAGTTAGTAAAATTGTTATTTTAGATATATTGCTTCGTATATTCGTAGCTATATTCATTTATAGCTACCTATCTCTATTTATGCTTCAATAATTTGCTTGTTAATCTAAATGACGTTTATCGTTATCTATAGAGTGCTTTGAAACCAAAACGTATTCCCGGAGTATCGCTGGCTAATATGACTGAGGATGAAATTAGTGAGAGAAAGAAGGAGCAGAATCGAGCTGCTGCCCAGAGATACAGACAAAAAATGAGAGATACAAAAGATGCTGAAAGAGAGGTTTGTGCTCACAGCTATAATGATTTCTCTATTAAACATTAATTAATTTTAGGAGCAACTTAGACTGAAAAGTCGTAATGCGTTTTTGCGATTAGAGTCTATTCGTCTGGAGGAGGAAGTGGTTAACCTTCGTCAACTCATCTTTGAGCAACTTTCTAAGCGGTAATCTGTGTTTACGACATGTGCTATACTCCTTAGTATTAGTATGATTGCCTATGTAGGCCTTCCATTATTCTTATTATCTTGATCATGTTTTCTTTCAAAAGTAAATACTTCAACGACTTAGGGAGGAGCTGCGCCAGTGATTTCATTAGCTAAATTTGGGCCTCAGCTTAGTCTGGGACAAAGGCGCATACGACCATTCATTATTTGCTTGAATCATAAGCATTATTTCGATTGGAAATCTCTGCGGTCGTTAGCAACCTTTAGTTCCACTTTGATTTGAATTTCAGGCGAATATGATTGTTATCTAACTGAGACATATATTATCATCAAAAGTATTCCATTTTAAAATGTAGATTCAGTTGTTGCTAGTATTGGAAGTGTTTGTACATATTTTTATAATTTTACTCAAAGCTGCTGACTACTTTTATTTCAAAAATATCAGTAGAAAATATATTTACATGAAAAATATACGTTTCGAATAAACTTTATTAGCATCATCAGTTTCGAGTGGTTTCCTTACACATTCTGTAATCCATTAGGGTTATTTCTTATCGCATTATTTTCTTACGCGAAGAAAAGTTCCAGAAACGAAGGCGGTGTTGATCTGATTTTTTTCAAATCAGAGGTTATCTTGGCACTACAGAAATAACAGAAGTGTCTAGGTGCTGGTATTCAGTATTTCATGAAGGATCGGAAATTCTAGCTTGGTTTACATGTTTCTCCTACTATTGTGTATGAGATCATCTATCTACGAATGAATTCATATTTAGAAATAAGGAGACATTACGATTAATGGAACTGCCATCTTTTCATGGAACAAGTGGAGAAAGGGGTATACGTTTAGTTAGATATTTTCGGTTACTAATGCAGTATTTTAAAATGTCGCCTATTGATACAAATCTTGCCGTAGTATATATAAGTAGTGTCCTGTAATAATAGGAGAATATTACGTTCTCACTCATCTATTTCGGACAGATATCTCAATTTTTTTCTATTTGGGTATACTTGAGGGTCACTCGCATAATGAAATCCCCACTTACTGCAGGACAAGCTGACAGCTCAATTTGAGCACAGCCGCTCTTGTTTTCACTCAGTCTTGTTTTTAAAAGTATTGCTTATTTCTGCGTCACATTCACTTTGCATATTCATTAATTTTCTTTCGCTTCTATGCTGCTTTTTCCATGAATTATTTACAGCAGCATTTCATTCTACTATCTTTTTACTTAAAACTTACCATTTATGGCTAGCTTTGGTCTTATTTATATAATTATCAATGTTTATATTCTTTCTTCTTTGAATGTGATCTTATGACTCAATTACACGTAATTCTTTACATAATAATGTAGGCCTAAAATAATATTTAAATTCGCAAGAATGTTTTGATAATTTGGTTGGTTTATGCTTTTGTTATTAAATGGAAAATTAAACTGCTGGTAAATCCTCTATTTTGATATTGTAGCTGTTTATGTATATGAATGATATTATTAGGGGAAAACGCATTACCGAACTACAATGTAGAGTTATTTACTTCTTTCTATCTCTCGATTTTCAGTGGTTCATTTGCCTAATTTAATTTAATTGTACAAAGATACAAGATCGTCGATAAACTTTATACGTCAATATTTTTGGTGCATTTAACAATATATATAATAGGGTAAATTTCAAGTGACTTCACTAGTAAAAGAACTTGTATAAACGGAAGTCTTTACAAATATCTTGAAATCCTTGATATTATTATCATTACTCAATTAGTAGCCTGCATTCAATTTTTTTTACTTTGTTCATAGTTTCAAATCCCTTAATATTTGAATCTAAATGGTCGTATTCACTTAAGCGAGGATAGAATTGAGCCTTTTGTTGGTCTTTTCCTGTTACTGTAAAATGAAATTAAAAATTAACTTAGCTCTCATCTAGCATAATGTGATTGCTATATTTTTTAGGTGATTTCTTAATCTTCTACAATAGAAGAATGCCAACAAAATCACGTTTTCAAAGGCGCAAATGATCCAATCGAATGACCACTGAAATAAAGCAGTTTTCGGTGACAGAAGCAAATTTTCAATGTTTAGCCGTTAGAATACAATATCTATAGAACAGTTAATAACCAATTACCAATGGTACGTCCATACCTCATCAAGATTTTAAAAGAATTAATAACTTCCGTGAAAATGCCATAAGACGAACACTAGGTTTTTCACTAAAATAATGATGGTAATCAAACCGCAAGGGCTGCTTTTCATTTCAAGTATAGTCTGAATTCTGGACTTGACATCACAACAACGTCTAAATTTCAGCGCGCTGAATACTTATGGGAATATCTCTAGAGAACGCGTCTAGCGTTGTAGACATCTAATAAAGAAGAGTTCACTCAACTGAAACACCAATGGGGAGACGCCAACAGCCATGTTTTGGCAAATATACGCAACTTCATGCTTAGTTAATCCATGTATTTAACGCAAATGCCATTTTTCATTTTGTAGAATATTTAGTCTCCAAAATTTATTTGCTTTTCCTATTATTTTTCTTTGATAATAATTTTTATTCGACATCAGTTCGTAGTGTATGATTGGTTAGGAAATAATGAATTGGTGAGTGGCCGAATTAGATCAGCTGATTCGTTTCTAACAATTTCCCTTTACTTGTTCATTTTCATTTCCGTGTCTTCATCAAAGACAATCTCTTTGGTCTTTAGCTATGAGTGTGAAACTATAACAAAAAAGTAGTTATAATTCTATTAAGATACATATAAACATAATGAATCCCATGTAAAATAATTGGTTTCTAGAAATATAAAATACTACCTTACTGGTGTCGTTGCTCATGGCTTGTCAATTTCCCCACATAGAGCCCTAGGGCGATGGGTCGCTTAGTAGAAGCTTGCCAAGCCAAACCTTCCATTTAATATACAACTTTACTATTTCTCCCTATGTCATCCGGATTTGCATCCATCATGTTTTTTAGTCCATTAATCCGTATCTCGTCAGCTCCTCTGTAATGGTGTTTAATATTAATGTATGTAATGTACTAGATTTAAAAGTTCAAGTTTTTATACATACTTTTGTCTTTCGTTTTCAATAGTATTTATGGAATCTTTATGAGAATTTAAAATAAGTCATATTTGCATAGTTCATTTCATAGAAGCAGAAGTTTTTTTCACTAATCAATTAGCAAAACTGATTTAACCTTCTAGAATTTAGAATAGCTTACCGAACAAATTTTTTAAAGAGATATTTTTATATTGTACTTAATTAAAAGGATTACGGGCCTAATATTATATATACATATTTTAAATTTAGAAAATTATTATAATCAGTTTCTAATTCATTTTGTTGAAACATTCTGTTAATATTTTCTTAATAGATAGTAAGTACCCTCCGTCTTTTCAACCAAATCATGTTATGCACAACATTTCTATATATATATATATTCCAACAATTTAAAATCAAATTTTATGCAATATTTTAGGTACTCTCTCAATCCCTATGCAGTTCATCATCCGCTCGATATTGTTCTGTGCTATGCTGGCACTATTTGGTAAGTAAATAAAAGTGAAATTATGCAAATGATATGCTGATAATGAAGAGATAAAATTAGGATTTATGTTAATATCCAATAAATTTTAGTTTCATGTGCACTCTCAAGTAAACCAACTACTCCTCCAGCTTGTTCAATGGAAGAACACAAGCAAATGCCATGTGTATGCTGCAAGAAGGACTGTTGGTATACTGTGGCTGCTGTAAGTTAACCTTCTTATTAAAAATGTAATCTTTTTACAGTATAATTACTCGTTTTCAATCTCCCTTCAGTCCTTCTCTTCACTAATTAGCTTAATTAAATTATTAATTTCTCTCTTTTGGATTATATTATAACTATTATTTATAATTATTTAGGCTGCTACCCACGAACTGGGGCACATGCCAGGAGAGGCAGGCGAACGTGAAGCCTTGGCTACCCTTCGACTCATCCGTGCATGCATGATCTCGGACTGTGCCGGTGTCTGCTTGGCTCGTGTTCCATTTTAATTTAATCTAATCCCATTATGTCTTGAATACTTTGATTGTGTAGCAAGGAGAGTACCTTACTGTGCTTGGGTAGAGCACTAATTCTTTTGTCTTCACTAACATCTCAACTGCGATCTCTATCCAGATCAAATACTTTATCATGTTGGACTTCAGCGTAACGATTATTGCATATTGTTGTGATGCACACGTTGAGGCCAATTTGTCAAATGAATGATTTTTGATACTATAAAGAAGATATTGTAGGGAGTATATGAAGGCAGTATTTTAATCATTGAAAGGTCACTGAAGGAGTGAATAAAGTTTTTTTTTATTGAGAAAGGAAGAGATGAAGAGTCCTGATATTCAACATAATAATGTTGTATATTTAGAAATGGTAACTGATTTAAACCTATATGTAATTTAAATAAGAAAATCAAAGCTATTTCAAAAAGCGAAATGCATTATATAAGAATGAAATGAACAAAAGAGAAGTGACAAGATTAAATATCACATGTCAATTTGTCTTAGATATCTAATAAATGAAAAGTTTACAAAAAATAATTAACTGGAAAGTACTGTTATCACACTTTTTATGCCATCCTGATTTTTTATCATTTATAATTTTTACATATAATCACTTGCTTATTCCATTTGTTTTTTCATTCCAGCCAAAGTGGTAGCATCAATTACTACTGCTGACAGTACTTTGTTGATAGCAGAATTTGAGTCCGTATTTTTAGGGGTGGGTGCCTCAGTGATCTGCTCTGGTTTGTTTTCTAGAAAAAAGCAAAAATAAACACCAACAACGTTTCCATATTTATATTAACTGAATTCACCCCCTGATGATTCTTTTTCCTTTCTGTATTTATGTTTTTTGCCTCTCTCTGACTTCTAAAAAATGGTTGCATAAATTAGGTTTCGATGGAAAAATAGTTAACCACATTTGTGTTTGAATAGCTGTACCACATTCTCCAAAACTTCTAGCCGTTTGTTATATATCCTCCATATTTCTCTATTCTTCTGTCTATGAGCCTCTATTTTAGCGTAGTGATCTTGTATATTTAATATCAGCTTCTTCGCTTCTTCGTTCAATTCATTTAGTGTCTGCAGTTTCATCATTAATATGTTTGGTTATGTTCTATCGAACCTCGTATGTTGCAAGCTTTTATCCCATACTTTTTATCAGAATATCTCCTAAGAGAAATATCCTGACACTAATCTATAAAAAAAATGACAAGGGGAACATTTTAAATATTTGTTTATATTCATCTATATTGTTCGAATGAGTGAATCAGGCTTTATTCAGAGATAGAAATAGAGTACTCAATGGGTTATTCTTTCCTTAATTTCACTAAAAATAACGTGTATCGTAAAAGTTAACTTAAATCACGAACTGCCTAAGAAAACAAGACCATGAGATGCACATCCGTGGAAGCCAAATAGATAATCATAGACATTTCTTCGATAAAACAGATGGTGGATTAAACGTTATATAGGAAGAAATTTAGCGAAAGGCCATAATTCATTAAAATCCATTTCAATCATTGTTTTGAAAAAAATTAATTAATATTTTGAAATAAAGTACTACAATTAATATATTAGAACTTTAAGTCCCTTAATAACAAAACTATTATCTTTAATTTATAATAAAAGAAAAAATGAACTTCTTCCATCACAATTCTTTCTTCCATCGCTCGACCACCACTTAGAAGAGTAGTTAATAATATTTGATAGATAGCGTATCACTTAAATATATACTTTCTTGTAATCTTCTATAGGCATTAGGATTGCAGTAAATTTCGGGAATAAATTCCGGTTGTCAACAGTTCTCAAGATCCTGGATCACAATCCCATTAAACATGAAGAGTTATTCCCCGTCATAATACTGGTTAATTTCTCTGGCTGAATAAAAATACTCCTACATACTCTAAAGGTTTAGCTTATAGTTCATGAAAGAGTATAAGTAAGATTTTCTAATGCTGGAATAAAATTAATCTCGTATTACATACTTGAGATAGATTATTTAGTTCTTTGCAATGCAGACCTATAATTATGCATTTTCACTATATCTCCATAATCTCTTTACGCAATTTAGTGTTTTTCTTTAATATTCCAGCATCTGTTTTGTTTTTAAAAATTATTTATGCTAAAATGTGGTGGAATCCATTAGCCAAATCACATAGATGCGTAATAAAACAAATTTATAAACATGTTGTGCAGGCAAACTACTAAGGTGGAGGTACTGTGAGCTTGTTTAGACTATTGTTTTTATTTTTTTAGATAACATAAACTCACTGAAATCATTGTCAGTATTAAGATCTATAAATCACTAAATAAATCTCTTTATTAAAAATATTGGGCAAGACGGCCTTTAGTCCGACGTGATTATACTAATTTCTGATTCGATTCAAACGGTTTCGAAGAATCATTTTTGATCGGATTTAGTGTGAGCAGTCTTTCTTTTACACGCGGTTGAAGGTTAAACTACGTTGTTCCATGGATAGTAAGTGCGTACTTTAAGAGTTTCCCTGTCCTCGTCATCATTCTACTTCTTCAATCTAATTTTTAACTTCTGCTCTTTAGTAAGTCATCCCCACTCTTCTCATCGGATGTCAGTTCGTATATACCACCAGCACTGCATACACTTAACATCGTTCCAACCGACTGCCAGTTAAATGTCAAATACAATAACAGCAATAATCAGTTAGCCTAAGCAATCACTAAAATTGTTAAAAATTTTATCCAATACTAGTAATATATATTTTGTTAATCATAAGTATCATTCCACAGAACACGATTTACATTTTCCGTTTCTTGGACTAAAGATTATTGCCCCGATGGAATTCAACTAACCCAAGTAAATTCATCGCAGTCAAACAGTTTTCATGAGTAAGAAGTATCATTCATTTTATCCCCAATATTACAAATATTAAACTATATTGGCTTAATTTTAAACATATTTTAGCACTAAACAGTCCTTTGTAAACGATCTTATGGATAAAGACACAAAGAACCAAAACAGAATTTCTCCAACTGATAGTATGTTATAGCCTATAATAAATTAGATTTTCTTCTATCATTCCTATGTAAAAATCACGCAGTATTTAAAAATTAGTAGTTACAGAGAACCAGTCTCCAGTAATAGTAACATGTGATGGTCCATGCACTCGTAGTTATTCTCCTGAAAACCTTACGAGTCTCGGGAGGTGTGGTCATTATCTATGCGATATGTGCTGTGATCTAGTTCTTAATACAGATGGTGCGTCTTCAAAGAAATCTATTAGCGAAAACATAATTTAAAAATCAAAATGCAGAATTTTTAAAGTACCTATTCACTATAAATTATAGATAATCGCTAAAGATATATGACCTTCAGTGCAATGGTCATTCAAATATAAAAATCTTCAGGTTCTCAGGGATGTAGCGCATTTTCTTGTGCCTATTCCCATCTATATGAAAATCTCCCAGAGATTTATGCTAGAAATGAATATGACAAATATGTAAGTCTAGTTTCTAGCTGAAAAAAGGTTGCTTAGATAGTTTTTATAGTAATGCAAGAATATGACAAACATTGCAAACCAAAGATGTGTTCTTATATTTTGAAATATTTATTCATGCTATTACTCTTTAGATTTCGTCACGTTTAAAACAAAAGGAACGCCTTGCGAAAATGTCACCAACGTACCGAAAAACTCTTTCCAGCACATCCGAATATTCTTTCCACACATCCAGCAGGCATATTCTATTTATATTGTAAACATTTATTATTTAAATATATATATGCTCTAGATGGCCACAACAAAGTGTGAAGAATACTTCACCAAGCACCGACATTGTCAGTTTTCTTATTACTATTATTATTTAATTATTATAACATTATTATTACACCGTTATTCTGCTGTTTTTCTGATCAATGAGATGGTGTTAAAACAGTCAGCAAGTGATGCTAAGAAATACAACAAAAATGAAATGTAAGTTGTTGACTTAGAAGATCAAGAATGTATTCTTTCATTCAGTAAGGTTACATATTTATCTAAAAACACAAAAAGAAAATTAGTTAATAAAATCTTATTTAGGACAAGTATAAACCATACCTCTTCATTTGAGAATTCAGAAACAGATAGTATGCGACATATTAGGTCCAATGATTGCTTATTCTCTGACATGACGGCAACATCTACACCTATGGTATATTCTCATTATTCTATTTCTTTCTTTTATACTAAGTGTTCTGGAGTAATTTATTGTAGGAACATCCCACAAGTAAGAATGAATTGCTTAATATCCGTCTCATTGTGATTGAGGCAGGTCCACACGAAAATATTCGTCGGTATGAAAAGGCATCCATAACATTTTATGATTTTTTTGAGTTGTTTATAGTTTATAGGGTGCACCTTAGTCGCGAATTACCAGCTGCGATTACTCTGAAAGAAGCATTAGATGAGCTGATTGAAAAAAAACATAAGTGAGATTAATGGCATATTTATCATCATTATTCTCATATTTGCTATGAGTTACTCTTGTAGTCCTACTAGAATTCCACATGACTGTCCTGCACGTCTTTACTTCTATTCGCGATCTCATGGCAGACGTCTCCTCCATGTACCAGTTCATGTGCTTGAAACGGCTCAATTGTGCAAATTCCCTGCTTGTAACAGTGTCCTTCATTTTATACTCGATATGGCCGGCTACACGAAGCAAGGTCAAAAGTAAAATAGAATATATGCAGTTATGGCAAATAAAAGTATTGCTATTTTGATCTAATGGTACAAACAATGATTTCAGTGAGATACAGAGTGATGAAATGTTGAATGCTTTCTTTCATACTTTTTTTGCTAGAAAACCTACTTCATGATTCAATTTATGATAATGGAACATGTTAGAATATTTGATAGACCTTTAAAGCATATATAATTATAGTAAAATAGCATAGTTTAGAATTAGAAATAAAAGTAAGAACTAAAGGTGTGAAAAAATACATACTTAGATAATTTGCAGATATTTTAAGTTCAAGCAATTTCTATCTACGACAATATGGTCTTCTTTAACTTTTGGCAACAGTTTGCTTCTTATTTCATAGGATTATGTTTAAGTTTATCTTTATTTTAATCTATGATTCTATATGACATCTATGTAACTTTCAATAAAACGTTCTGCAGAATAATTGCAATGCAACTATTAAATAACACTTTCAATATTCTTATTCCATTTATATATGTCTACTGCCTTCAATTTTTATCCTGTAAACAGACGAACGACCCATTCCAAGATGTTGCAGTGAATCCGAGGCAGCATGGGGAATCCCGCGGGTACTTGCATACCTCGTTATTGCACACTTCTTTCTCGTAAGCCGACCTGAAAGCGCTTATACCATGTACAGCATGTATATATATATATCGCTTTTTTGCAAACTCTTATAAAGAATTCACATTTTAAGATAAAAATTCTTTTCACCCTTGACACATGCAATCCGGTTGTTCTTTTTTGCAGAGCCTAAATCGTTGGTGACTGCCACATGCTCCGCACAAGTCGCTACATTCAGACCACTCCCCCCAATCATCCCATGTTGATTGATCACAGGAAATGGATTGTAGTGGCTAGATACACATTTATTTGTATTCTATTCCTTAGAACAATTTAATATATTAATAAGTTACCCGAAAATTGTTATCAAAATCTCACCTGGCGTGTGGTTGTTCGGTTAACAATTTCATCTGTAATATATTAGTTTTCCATTTGTCTTTATTCACAATTAAACATAAGTAAATCCGGTAAAATCGAATAGCTATTGTCCTCTTAATATTAAATAGTACTTGCCTTCGGGCACTCCACAACTAAGTTTATCGACAGCAACTCCTTTTTGCGTTGTCCAGATGGAATTATCACTGCATGATAGTGTCAAATTTACCATTCCAGTAGCACAGGCTAACTGATCTCCTTGTGAATTAACAATAGCAACGTCCAAAGAAGCCTGAAAAATTTACACAGGTATATTTTAAAGTTCACTGTGCTAATATTTGAAGTAAACCTCTGGTGATTTGCATGACAAATAGACTGCTGAGCATGATCCTGATAAATAGGCGTCGATAGAGAGAAATCCGCTACGATATCCAGGTGGCACTTCGGTTACCATCATGGGGTTACAATTAGAACAGGCCACTACAAATAATGTTACTAAATTTAATAAATGTATATATTTATATAGTGAATCAAAGGGTATTCTTCTCTTCCCTATTATTATTACTATATTATGGATAATAAGTGCTTTCTACCAGATATTTATGAAAGAATCCTTTACAAGTTGAATGTACATGAATAAATTATGGCTGATAACATAAAACTTAACGTTCCGGAACGTTTATTCTGGTGCTTCTCTGCTTAATTGAACTTTCAACAAATACAGCAGGTTTTAACTTAATATAACAATAATTGCTGCTAAAATAACTAGAATTTAAGTCCTCATAATTTAGGTGACAGGTAGTGTTTGTTTATAACACTAAAGGTACTAATGCATTATAATTTTTATCATAATACAGATATAAGTATATATAATTAGAATAATAGGATAATAATTAAAGAGATCGAATTGATAACTCTACTACCTGTACCAGGTGCAGTTGTTGTTGTTGTAACTGATGTTGTAGTAGGTGGAGTCAAAGGCACCGTTACGCCGGGTGAGAGCTCTGGTTACGAATCAAACCTTACCTTCATACAGTGTTAGCGGATACCACGTGATTATCTGGTTAATTAATTAGTATATAAACAAAAAAGTTGGATTACGCAGCTTTGCCTAATTTTATGTGCTAAGCCTATTAATCGATATAACTTACTGGATATTTTGCACGATACCGAGAGAATCTCCTTTCCTAATCGAATCCACTGACCCATACTCGAACATGTCAAGGCAGTAGATATAACATCAGACCCAGTTAAGTTTTGCTCCATTCCGTTAAAAAGGATCGTAGAATTCTCAAGAGGCTGTCAAATTAGCGTATTCAAATTTAAGCTCCTTTATATTTAATTTTCAATGAAAAAAAATTGTTGGCTGTTTTAAATAGTTTTCATCACACGGTGTACTAAGATTCGTACTTTGCTAGAATACTTAGTAATAATGGTACTGCTCACATTTGAACCCTTGCACCGAATAATAACAACTCTACAGTTGTCGCCTAATTCATAGTCGTAAGTAAGAACCAGCATTCCGTTGTCTTCATTATCTTTTAGTGATATCACTGGAGCCGCTTCGATATTATCACAAAGATTACATCTCGCTAAATAAAAGTAATCATGTTATTTATTAATGTGAACAAAATTTCTTTTCCTATAGTTATCGGGGTTTCCAAATTTAAAAGATGAGCTGAATTTTAATTTAAACAAAACAAGTCCATATTCTATAATAGTGTTTGAAAATATAGTAATAATGCGGATTAAAACTATGACAAAATTCTGGAAAATTCTTTACATTTTTTATTTAATAACTGACATGCTGTTTCTGCTGTTTCAGCTGAAGTAATAGTAGTGACAGTGGTTGTTGATGATTCCGGTGATCTAGTGACCTCTAAGATAAGAAATTTTTTATTTGATAACAAATAGAAGAGAAAAAAAGAATATTGTATGTAAAAACTGACGTTGTTTAATTCCACAGGAAATTTGTGGAATAACATATCCATCCGATGTAGTCCACATCATTACTTCATTGCACGTGAGATTGATATGAAGAGAACCAGAAGCAGACATTAATTCCGTTTTAGAAATTAACAAAGCCAAATTATCAGTTACCTAAACAGTATTTTTCAAGTCAATTAAAATGAGGTAAAAATAATATGTACAAAAATATTTACTGAATTTCCTTCACATGTGAGTTCAATTGTACTACACTTCCCGTTATCTCCTCTAAAAAGAGTTATAAATCCATTTCTGAAATCGGAAGTGGGTATTGAAACAATATTGAGTCGAGAGCATGCCATGCACGGATCTGAAAAACATTCCGACGTAAGAATGAATGTCATAATCTAATTAATCCCGGAAAAATGTTACCTATATTAGGTGGCAGTGAAACTGTGGTAGTGTCAGGTACTGGTTCAGTAAATGGTAAAGTTGTACTAATAGGTGTGACTGTACCTGTTAACCCTATAAACGATACTTTAAAACATAGTCTAATTATGCGTACGGAATTTAAACTTTCGTATTATAAATATTAACTCACTAGTTACTAAGCAGTTTACACTCTTAACTAGTTTATCTTCATAATACCATTCATTTTCAGATGAACAAACGAGCCTAATGTGGTGATCACCTCGACCACTACTGGCCAGTATCGAATTATCGAAAAACAACGATGCATTCTCGTTTAACTGTAAGAATATGAATAATAATATTCTAGCTAATAAGCCTACACAAATTAGTTGTTTTAATGTTATTATTGCTAGGATAATTCAGCAACCACAACTTACCATAGTTGGTCTACACTCTATGTCCACTTGTTCACATCCACTTATATCCCTTGAGTGATCCAATACAATCATTCCGTTGTATGAGTCTTCTCTAGAAGACGACTGTGCTACGAGATGTCCACATCGCTTACCACAGTTTTCTGCATAGTTGAACGAGAAACTTTTTTGCAGTATGCCAATTATTTCTATATTAAAAAAAATATCAATCATATACGGTACTAGTATAAGCTTTGCAATAATAAAAGTAGCCTTCCAAGAAAAAATGAAAATAAGAGTTAAGTATAATTCCCATCTTATTATTATGCATATTACAAAACAACAACTAAAATCCAACTGAATTAGAAAGGATATTCATAACACATACACAATGAAACAAACTAGGAAAGAAATAATACCTCTAATAGAAAATAACCTTACTATTTAAAAAGCTAAATATATGGTATTTGAATTATTACCTAAATATTAAACCTAATTAGTGAAAAGATAAAAAGACCAAAAAACAAATCGCTCTAAATTCACTATAGTTGTGAAGACAAATATAAAAAACAATATAAAATATAATCTAAAATTTTTTTACTATTTCGAAAAAATAGACTCACCTAAAATTCCCGAAGTTGTTGTTACATCAGTACGAGAAGTTATTATAGTTGTGACTAATTGAGAAGTTTCGGACCCAACGGGATTGGTAGTTAATGGCACTCTCGTAAAAGCTCCCGATGTGCCTCCAACGGTAGAACTTGCAACTACACTCGTAACACCACCCGTAATATCATGCGTAGTTCTAGATGCCACCATACTGGAAGTTAAGGGAACGGCAGAAGTAACATTAGTAGTGAATTGAATAGGAGTTGTGTCAGCTCCAGATATCCCGCCATCAGTAGTGCCTGGAGGTATTGAAGAGGGATCACCA
>JAJAVP010000038.1:660798-677791 GCA_020740425.3 Heterorhabditis indica
AGTAGTGAATTGAATAGGAGTTGTGTCAGCTCCAGATATCCCGCCATCAGTAGTGCCTGGAGGTATTGAAGAGGAATCACCAGTTACTGCTGGTGAAGTTTCTGATCCTGGAATTATTATATAATTAGTGATTTTTAGTTAGTTAATGATTCCTTAATATTTCGATGTTAAACTATTTTGATCGTTTACCTGTTAGTAAAGATTGAGTTGTTGTATAAAATTCTGTGTTAGGCGATGTCTCATCTGTAGATAACACTATTTATATTGATTTATTAGCGTGCTTTTTGTAAATTATTCAAACAACTAAAATATTCATTGAAATATATGTGTAATATTTTAATGTTTATAGGTATATTTGTTATTGAATATATTTCGTGAAATGCAAATTACTTTATCACCGTCGTTGAAATTTTGATCTAGTTATATATAAGTTACATTTATGTGTATATATAATAGAGGCTTTAGAGTTTAGTGAATAATCCTACCATTTGTCATTACGCACATGACCGAATCTACATAGGTGTTTGATATAGCATCTAACCAACGAGACGAATTAGTACATGTGAATGTTCGATTGATACTTAATCCAATCAGGCCAACAGATTCTCCATTTATCATAAAGTCTACTTCACGATCGACCTAAATCTAATAAAACCAGTAATATCTAACATATGTATGACCACTTATGCAAATAAATTCCAGCAGAATTAAAATTCAGATTATGGTTCTTGGGAATATTCAATCACCAAGTAACCATGAATCTACAATAATTGGAATTTAGTGGGCTTACCTGTATAGGTCTGCAATAGGCCACTACGGAAAGACAATCATGCAATCTATGGTCAAGGTACGTTGATCCCTCAAAATCGTGAGGGGCATTCACACTTAGATAAGAGCAGTTCATACAAGGATTGTTTCTATCAACTATAAGAAAGAAAATTATTTTTTATTGATCTTCGTGTCATAGTTAATTTTATAATAGTATTTAATTCAAAAATATCAATTCTTTTAGACTTCAAATTTAGCGTTATCATAATATTATTTTTAATAACTGACTTCCAGGAAGGAGCGTTGTTTGTGTCAGCGTTCCCACAGCTGAAAAAAAGCAACTGTTTTACTCCAAATATTGCATAAAACTAACGGTCGGCAAAACAAGAACCGACTTAGTATTCTTTGTGTGAAAATACGTTACCCAACAATTTTTTGACAACAATTTTGATAACGTATTTTAATGAATTTAATGTGATCGAAAATCGGAATGTTCAAGTTTTCAGAAATGTTTTCGAACGACAAATTCTGTCATATTTTAAGAAGCCTATTAAACTTTTAAAGACCGCACTTTTTTATTTGCTCTATAAGTTAAAACAATTTTAAATGTAGCACAAACTATCATTTTCTAATAAGAGAAATAAATTATTTTATTATTCAAACTGCACGGATGAAATGTTGCGGCACGATACAATTGTTGCCTTCTAGTTCTTCTAGTGGAAAACTGACTATACGTTTTGAGATTTTACTGTATGTGACCCATCTTTGATTTTCTCCTACTTATACGTTTCCGTTAGTCATTTAATCACAAAAATCTTGTTCTTGACGACAATAATGCAGTCCGTGTTTTCAATGTATACAAATTATACACTTATAACAAATAAAAAGTTCCTAATTCTTTCAAATTCCTGTAAAGAAAGTGTTTTCTGGTAACTTACGTTCTAAATCATAGATACAAGACACTGAATCAAGAGGAATCATTAGACTTTGTTCAATCCACTTTCCGTTCACACAGCTAATAGTAGCATTAAGTGGCAATCCCAATGATGTGTTGGGATTGAATACTGTTCGCACAGGTCGCAAATCTCCGAACTATAATTTAGTATGAAAATTTTTTTTTGGTTACATTTGAATAAATTGATTCCAAATATTAAGTCAAAGAATTTACTACTCATAAATAATATAACAGTACCTCCATAGGTCGGCATAAAAATTCTGCAAATTTACAGTCATCAATTACATATCTATTTAGTACTGAAGCTCCATCCTCATAAGGAGTACCGTTGAAAAAAAAAGTGTTTAACTCGGGACAGTTATTACACGATGCTATAAATGAGATTTTATTTTAAAAATGGTGTCTTAATCATCAAAAACATAGCTCGAGGAAAATTGTATGAAATGCTCACAGTTGGCCCCTGGTAATATATTTCCTCCTACTGTGATCGGGACTAAATAAATTGTATCAGAAATGACTGATAGTATTTAAATGATTTGATCACACACCTGTTTTTGTCGTGGCGATGATCCCACTTATTGGGCCTAAAGATGTTACTAATAATTTACCTAAATTAAACGATATTGAAAATCTGAAATTTAAATTTTGAAAACTTACTCTTGGTTGTTGTTGTTCTTTGATTGACTGTTTGAGTTGTTACTTTCAGCGTAGTTGACCTATTTAGCTGTGATATAAATTGTTGCGTAGTGGGTACCCAAGTAGTCATTATTGTTTCTAAATTAAATCTAAACAATGTGATACAAACTGAAATTTGTCTGTTTTTGGATACTCCAAGCATTTATCGTGAAATTATTAATTATAATAAACATCTATTTTCACCAATTGGTAGACTTGAATGTTTTATTGTTATTCCTGATGATACTGATTCTGTAGACTGATCACAATTGAAGACTTCAGAATACGTCCCTCTGAATAGTCCTTATTTTAACCATTATTTTTGGATTTCCACAAAAAGTATGTATATGCCAAAGATAGATAACGCTACAAACCACAATGAGACGTTTCCCTGAAGCTTTCATAATGGATTTAAAAAGTTAGAAGTTCTGTAGTATCTTTACTTTAATTCACTGTTTGATTTAATTTCTAGTATAATGTCAATCTTTAAATCATGTATATTATTTATAATTTAGATCTTTTGAAAGAAAAGAGACTTCCATTTGAGTTTTCACACTACAAATCTTAACTTCTTAGAAGTAATTGATTGCACGATAAATAGTTGATAAATCAATTACTTTCTTCACCTATGCAATAAATGCACTAATAGTAACATTTTCAATAATAAAATAGGCTATATTAGATTACTGTAAACATGTATTCAAACATCTCAAGCTAGCTAATGGAGGACATGCCAATATACACAATTTCTATACCATCTATAATATAGTTTTGAAACAGAGAAAATAGAAGGATAAAACCAACGGGCAAGTGTAAGAAGATTGTTGGAGGCAGCCTAGAGGTCTGGGCTCACAGCTTCTAAAAAATTGTAAAAGCGTTTAACCTATCGAATATGTATTTAGTGGCACGAGAGGTATATATATATATATATATACCTATTTCTTGTCATACCTTACTCGTGTTTTAAATCTCATAATTGACACTGTAACAGTAGGACATTCCGTCCAGTCACTCCATGCCCCCCATTCCCCTGTATCTGCACACGAGTCAGCGAGGAATGGAACAGGTAGCCACAAAAGCACAATTATGAGCATCGACCTGACGATATAAATACAGTTCCTTGTGTAATCCGACAATAAAATAGTGAGCAAACTAGAAAACATGTATTTTTATCATTGGAAATGTGGGATTCCACAAATCAATGCAACTTACTTCTACGTAACATATGTTATCGCAAAATACTTTATTTGAAATTTTGGCTACCCCTAAATTGGAATAACCACAATTATACCTGAAAGTACACAATTTTATCATAGACATCAGAGGGCATTTTAAAATCGCGTGGGTTCTTCAAAAGGAAAATATGAGAAAGTAACAGAGATACCAAGTAAATTGGCTTTAGAAGAATTATGAACAATGTAATGAGGTCGTTCGGTATACAGTTTTAGTTTACATGTGATTTAGGTTATTGCTGCAATGAATAATATAGGTGATCTACAATTTTATTTAGAGATTAAACTGGTTGGATCGAGTAATATATGCATGAAAATTCAAATGGGAAGCTTTTAACTTTACTTAAAACATTAGTTCGTAGAAGAACGAACTAGACATTTTCAGTACATATGGAGTAGAATTAAGCACAAATTAATTTTTCGTAGCATCGATAAAAAGATGAGGAATAATGAATAAAGCGCAGAATTAAGGTAGAAAGAACAACTTTATTTTTATTTTTGATATAATCAGCTAACCATTATTTTTAGAATAAACATGGAAATGAATAAACCTCGCATTATTTATTTGTAATATATTAGCTTAGAACTAATCTTTATTTGATACATATCTAAACATGATGAGAAAAAGCGCTAGTATTTGTGAGTTATGGCATAACTTATTTAATCAGTAGTCTACAACAGTTTTATGATACTTTAATTATTATAACTAGAAAATAAGACTTACTTAAAAATTATTACGCACAAACATTGCAGTATATTTCAGTTTAAGCAATATAATACGCTTTTATTTCTTAAAACCTAGAGAAAGTAACAATAGAACATAAATTAGAAGAAAGTCACTTTTGCTTTCAAGATATTGAAAATAGAGAAAACAATTTAAACAAAAGGAACTAAACACAGAAAATAACATCAGATGATTTTTGGATATGGAGACTTGTCGGATATTGTTGCCTATGCCACGCGACTACAGTAATTATGCGATAATCCGTAATAACGAGACAAAACAAAACACAAGGACATTAATCAACGTCGATACACGATTCCTGAAGTGTTTTCAATAAATTTTAGGATATTATATGATATTATATAATAATTCTGGCACAAATGCATATACTTAAATAAAATTTAAAAATTGTTTAAACCTGACAATGCAACATTTTTTAAGTACTTAACAAGTTCTGTTTAAATAGTGTAATGCTTCAATACAATATGAAGTTATTCTATATCAAAAGGCACTGAATTTTTGACTTTTGAAATACTCTTCAGTTACCCCAATACAATTTTTATTAAACTACATTTATAAAGAATATGTGCCTATAACGCCTATTCTACTACTGTAGTACACTTCCTGTTCATAGCATAAAGTGAAATAAATATTTAGATTACTAGCAAATTATTTATAATGATATTAATAAGCATACAGTTCTTTCGAAAAATTCCTGTAAAATATTAAGGATTATTGATTGAAGGACGTAAAAAGAAATATCAGGGTTGTGCTTAATTTCTGGAATCGATGAGGTGCAAAACTAATCTTGAACAAGCTATACTCAAGATATTCTACTCTATACCATTCCTTTTACAATGTAGTTTATACGAATGCCTACTATTACTATTCATGATTCTTTAGTGATCTGCTCTTCTTCTCCATGTTACTTCTAGCAGTTCATTGACAACCCCCTCTAACTCTCCTTTTCTCTTTCTATCTGATTTGCTATTTACTTTTCCCTAAGCCCTGAAATTAGTCAGAGTAGCTAGATTCTCAAAATGATTTAATGCACACGTTTGTTAAAACCCTCGTTCTCAGGGACACACAGTGGGGTTGCGTGAAAACAAAAGATAACTTCTGTCTCAATTGTGACTTCATTCAGGGAGAGAATTTGGCCATTTTGAGCACCCATTTGGAATCTGCATCAAATTTCCAAGTCCATATAAACTTGCTTTTCTTCAAAAAACTAGTCATTTTGTTCTCAGTGAAAATCATAGCATACGTTCTTGGTTTTGGCAAATTCCCTTTCTTAGGCTGGATAACAGCCCTCATGATTTACCAAATATAATTGTAGTGCCATCAGTTTTGGTTTAATTTGAACTTGTGACCTATTTTCACCACTCTATTGCTAAAGTACTTCTCATGGATTTGTTCAAGTTTAATGACCCAAATATTGTTATGTTTAGTAGTTTAACACGACAAAAAATAGCGTGTAGAAAACATAAGTGTTAATCAAGCCATAATTATAGTTCACTCCAAATTTCGATAGAAGTCAGTTTTGTTATGCATTGACTTGGGAAATCAAAAAAAAACTCAATAATTTTATATTGCGTTGTTAATCTCGTTCCATGTGCTACCATTCCTATTAGACTTCGACTTATGTTTCTGTCAATTAACTACGGTGAGACTACGGATCAATGGTGGCAGTACACTTTGTTGTGCCACTGTACTAAATGCAGATTTAGAATAATCGTATAATTTTGCGCATTATGAATATTATTTGTATAGGATTTGATAAATTTATATTTTAATATATTACATATTCCACCTATGGCATTCATTAGGCAGAGCTGGTATAGTATAAAACAAGGGGTATCGTATTAGGCGAAGATTTCCAGAGTAAATTTATATGCTAGTTAAATTTAATATATATCCAATGTAACAACAGATACTAATAAATGAAATAGTGAATTATTATTGTTGAAAATGATCTTATTAGCAGTGATTGGGCTTGGTAGCTCATTAACAAACAGTTTTAGTTGGCTCAATCATACTGTTTGGAAACGGACAAATTTATATTCGACAGAAACTACGGGAACCTTAAATTAAATTGAAAGGTATAAGTTATTGGACACTAATTTATTTACCATTATTAAACATGATTCTTGTTAAATAGAATAAAATTATTCAATAAATGAATTATCCACTAAAGAATTTGTTACACATAGTAAAATTCCTAAATGGTAAACAGAAGTGGACTTCGTCTGCTATGCACTTTGAAACAAGCTTACAGACTTTTCCGAGCCGTATACGAAAACGTATCCGTTGAGATGACACATACTATTCATAGTATACAAATACTGTTATCCTTAAAACATTCCTTTCACAGAGGGATTAATAATATAAAAAATGCATATATTCTAGGGAAGATCCTATTTCCAGTTAAAATCTTCAGAATTTATTGGGGTTCACGACTTTTTCGACAATCATTTCGGATTTTGTTAATTTTATATTATAAGTGAATAAAAAATCCTATTACTGTTTGATGAGAATTAACTATCCACATCGTACACAACAGACCAAACTGTTATGGATGATCGGAAGTTTGATCAATGTTAAGGGATTTTCTTTATTACTGACTAGAATTATTTTTTGATATTATCACAGCCGATTCTGCTAAGAATTCACACTTAATTCTCATCAAATAAGTATTAATCACCATCTATTTGTGCGACAATACCACAAGTCTGATATAGTCTTTAGTTTTGGAATGAAAATTAAAAATAAATAGAAGTAGATACTTCCAAAACAAAAAACCCTTAGTATATGTGCGATCAACAATTCCTGATCACGTTGACGACAATTCTAGGGATATATCCTAGCTACCTTGTTTAGTATTTTATCTTCAGTTATAACAACATTCTGACGAAAACAACTTAGACATAGATCTGCGTCACTAGCTAATGTTTTGTCGTATGTACTCTGCCCACTGTGAAGAAGCGTGGCTTTTTAGCTTTATGAATTGTTACACAATCTCTGGTCTGTAAATTCTAAAAACTACAAGTCCGGTAGTATTCAGAATTTATTTCTAGAATGGTATTTTTGGGAATCTTTCTTGTACTTTAAAAAAATGGCTGTTTTAAATTTAGTTCGACTTCTTGCTTATTATGTATAGTATTAATAATTTTTCTTAGATTATTTTGAGTTAAGGATTTGTTCTATTTTAAAATGGTTTAATCTACTAATCATATAAGTTATACTATCTAATCAAAGGCGAAAGCGTGATAACTAATATTTACTAAAGATTTAGTAGGTAACGAAGGCAGTAAATGATTAAGATCTATATAAAGCAAAGTATTTCATAAGCTTTTATTATGTACTTTGTTGCCAGTGGTTGTCATATATCACTATTTCAGACATAATAATCAGGCGCAAGTAAATTATTTGATGTAAAAATACCTTAGGATTGCCTTTTAGAATATATAACTGATATTTCAGATATGACATGTAACCTTGTGGATCCATCATATGAACTCTTAGATCCATGTCCGGATATATATGCTTTGTTTATGGATTACAATCACCGCTTTTTTCAAGGTGCACTAGGTAGATGTGAAGTTAGGTGGAGCCCCCGCATGTTTACGTACGTTGCCTTTGCTGAGTATAAGCCTAAGACTATTTAGAAAATTTTTACCGTTTGGCTCTATTGCTTACTTAAATTATATTTTGATACCAGGTTGTTAACATCAACTTTATAAAAAAATGGTTTTTCCAAACTATTATTATCAAACTTAACAGAATTCGTCAAAAATAACTAATTTGTCTATAAATTCTAATTATGTAGATGTGCTGGGGTCTGTTCTTATGAATGCCGTAGTGGAATGTGCTCTATTCGATTAAGTAAACCACTTCTCATTTTAAGACCAAGAAAAGATCTTGTGGAGACATTGTTGGTATGTTTATATTTGTGTTTATATTTAAATATTCTTGTTAACTGTATTTATTTAGCATGAGATGATACACGCTTATCTCTTTATTACCAGAAATAATCGAGATAGAGAGGGTCATGGCCCTGAATTTCAGGCACATATGTATAGGTATGTTTTGAGTAATATTTTTATTATTTCATAAATATAGGAATATTTTAGAATCAATCGGATTGCTAGCACACATATAACAATCTATCATTCATTTCATGATGAGGTTTCAGTGTATAAACAACACTGGTGGAGGTGACCTTTTCATAGTAATATTTAATTTTTTGTTCTGATCACATTATTTTTTATAAAAAACGTGTTTTCAGTCTGCTAAAATTGGTTTTAGGGGGATTACGGTTAATAACAAAATTATAATAATGTTATCTATATCACATTATTATGAAGGTGCGTGCTTGTTTACTACAGATGTGATGGTAAATGTCAAAACCAAAGACCCTTTTTTGGTTATGTGAAGCGCACGTCCAATAGGGCGCCTAGTCCTAATGACCGCTGGTGGAATGATCATCAGAGTAGTTGTGGAGGTCTTTATTACATGCTATTAATTCCTTAAAATATTTTTTTTACTGATTGTATTCATATTATTCTGTAAAAGTTTTGATATATACCTTACGTAAATGATTTAGGAGCTTTCATAAAGATCAAGGAACCTGATGGATATACACGCAAAAGACGGAAAACGGATAAAAAGAGTGGAGAGGTTAATCTTCCCTATATAGGATATAGCATTTTTCTTCTTTTTTTTTACAGTTAGTAGATCAATCATAGGTATTTGTTGGGAAAAAATATTGTTTCCGTAATATTCGTGAGTTTTAAGGTACTACGTAGTTTTTAATATTATTTGAAAAGTACGTAGACTACCAAGTATAGAATAATAATAGATTGAATCCGCTTAATTGTGACCTTTCTGTACATCTCTTCTGTTGAGCAAGCTGTTGTCTTAGATAATAGAGCAACTGTTTAGGTTTCAATGCCAGAGAAAAAAGAATGTTCTAATACTTTGGAGCGATATTTTAAGAAATTGGGTAAGGGATACGCTGTTGGTAGTTCCCTGACGAATGATACTAAAAAACCTCAATTTCCCGTACGAGGAGGAAAATTAGCGTCAATTTCAAGTGGTAATCAACATTATCTTTAAAAGTTTTACTTTAATTACTACTGTTAATCACAAGTTGATGTTTTGATTTGGAGTGAACTGCATTTTTTTAAACATTAATTTAAATCAGGAGAGCTATCCGACTTTCATGGATTCGAAAAGAGATTAGATGGGAATTCACAGGAGAATACACAATCTACAAATATTTCAACTCAACCAAATTCCCAACCTGATGTGATCATTCTAATGGATTCTCCAGTAATTTCAAAGCCACCCTTGAAATCAGTTACTGGACACAATACAGAAGTGGAGGTAATTGATATCGATCTTAAAAATTCAGTTACCTGTCCATCATGCAATGAAAGTGTACTAGAATATTATATTAATGAACATTTAGATCACTGTATAGGATAATGTACATCTGAAATTAGAATGTAAGGTTTTTTGTACATTTAATTATTATATGCAATACTCATGTTACATTTTTTTCCATAGCTTGATTATATATCTCATCTCTTTGAAGTGAATATTTTAACTATGGTGAATGTTGGTATTCCGTTTTACTGGTCCCATAATTAGTTCGCATAAACCTACTTTTATTAATGGACTTTATTAGGTTATAATTTCACTATTACATATGACACGTAATGCTCATTTTTCTATCTCTTCATATTGGCCTTTTATAGACGAAACAAATTACGTTATCCTTTTGCGCTTCGCAATGTTCCGTAGTTGAGACAAGATAGGTGAAACCTAGTAATGTTAAAGTTTGACATGAATTATTATGGATGTGTTAAATAAACCTACCAGTACTGGAACAAATGACATCAACAGTGGAATCTGGGAATCGCTTTAGTGATGAGTCATGTATAGTTCTCTTGGAAGACAGAGCATCGTCTTTGACAATATTCTGAAAAGCAGCAGTAGATACTAGTGCTGAATGTTTTGTAGAGGTATGGTATTGTTTTAATAAGTCTTTAATATGTACAATACTCAAATAAAATACTGTTTTGGTGGTGGTTCATTAGTACATAAAATAACAATTAATTCTTTGGAGAAATGTATCAGATGTTTGGAATATTACCTCCATTATTAGGTCACGGAGTTGTTTACTGTTGCACTTCGCATCTGTGAATGTTGTAGCAGCTCTCGCTTTAACAAAATCTAAAGTTTTTCTGGAAAATGGGGTAACAACTGGAAAGTGTTGTAGCAAGAAGGTTGCAAACCTTCGATGTTTCCATCATCAGTTGCCTCATTTCTGCTTATATCATCACCAATCTCTTTCGCTTCTAGTGGAGATGCGGTAGCTTCAACAGGAGCCGGTCGTTCAACCTACAGACTAAGGAATTTAAGGATGTAAAATTGTTACAAAAGTACTATTGTGATATATACTATATGTTGCTCACCTCCTCCATTTCCTCCTCTACCTCTTCTATTCCTGCTCCTTGAACCTTCTTAGCGCGTAAAACGACATATTTTACTCGGGTTGGATCGCATGTCTAGTAATTTTAGAAGTAAAACATGTGAAAAATAACAGTATTTAGAAGTGAATGACATAAGCATTATTTTTAAATTTTAAGTTATTATCACCTGTGGTGATCTAAATTCTTGTGTACTGGGTGGGACATAATTACTCCCTGGAGGTGGTGGTAGAGGCCCATTTTTATCGTCAGCATGTGGAGTATAGCCTGTTATGGTTTCTATTTCTATTGTTTTTATCAATTACAATTACATAAAGGTGTTTTAATCCCTACCACTATATTTAAAAGCTGGACAAACTTACTTCCAGCAGTTTGTACACCTTCATGAACGAATGACGCTGTTACGGGTTGTTGATATCCAACATTGTTTCTGCCATTATTATTTATATATCCTCCATCTCCATTTGATGAAAATACATTTCCTTAAGAAAAAACTCCATGAATTATAGTCTCCTTTAAACCAGTTTTATTCAAAATGACTGACCAGTTGCATATCCTCCTCCGCTGTTCTGCGCATAACCTCCGCTGTTTTGTGGATAACCTCCTCCACCTAAACATTGAATAAATTAATATATCAATACTAATTACTGTCTTTCTCAACTGATCATAATTACTATAGGAAGATGTAATCCCTGCTCCCGAAGACTACGATATTTGTACCTAATATCCCCTAAGTTGATGAATAAGTAATAAGAATGCTTGAGTTCCCCCTGCATCGCCCCTGCTCTAAAGCTACTTCCCATTTACCTCATGACAGCACTGTCCAGGAAACAATAAGTGATGAGGTTTAAAAAAAACCACAAACTGTCTCATCTTGGTCCTTTCAGATAGCTCATTGCACTTTAGATGGCTATAGTAAATCAGATGCAGGGAAAAGAATTCACATAATTGTGAATACATCAAATGCATTATTCCGTAACACCACAAAAAGCAGTAGGAAAGGGACTTTACTATAGTACAATATCCATATTAAGACTATTATTACGCTTGATTTATTTTAAACTTTTATTTTCATCTGTTTCGTTTAACTAGCTTAAGTAATTATATTAAATCAAATTAATTTGTTTGTTTGTTTGTTATTACCGATCTTTAATAAGATTCGAATTATGTCCTGCGTTTCTAAACTAATTAATATCAGATCAATAAATCAGTATTCCAGTTTAGCCAAACAACATACCTGTAGTATACCTTCCACCAGTACAGCCGCTACCACCGCATCCTGTGGCATATCCATTAGAACAATCTCCACTTCCACAGCTGGGTACATATACTGGCTGAACTTGAGGGCAATAAGCGATTTGAGGCGGTGGGCAAGACGTGACTGGACACGGTTGAGGAGGTGGACACTGCAATCACTGAGATATTTCTCGAACGTCTTTTTGGTAGTCACACAACAAGTATTGATTATTCATCCAAGATATATTTCTTGAAAAACTGACCAATAGATTTTCTATCTTATGAAGAATGCACGACAGGCTTATATAGAATTATAAAAGAATAGAAATATGTGAAAGAAATTTACTAGCTTATTGAAATTTCTGGTCTAGTTTACTTTGAAATAAACTCAAAGTAACACTATGCATAATGATTCAATAGCGAAAACAAAAAAGCCAAGATTACACCTGAATTGATGTTTGACAACCACAACTCGATGGTTGAGGTGTTCCACAGCTGCAGCAACAACCTCCTGAGCCACCACCACCTCCTCCGAGACCAAAGAAAATTGCATTACAGATGGGAAGGATAGATACGAGCCAAACAAACATGGCTACTGCAAATAGCGTTGGAATACACTGAAAATAAATATTAATGTAATGTAAAAATCATTATGGTTTTTTTTCTTTGGAAAGTATTTTAATTAAACTTCCTATGTTACTGAACCTACCCTACGCACTTTTTAAAGGATATTTTAGTATTAATGAAAGTCATATTGATGAAGATATATCAAAAAAAGTGAGGGTAAGATGGAACAATAGCCACTTATTCTCAATTACTACATATTTATATCAAGGAACGGTCATAGAGCTTGACCTAATTGTTTTACTTGTTTCGCTCCGAACAGGTGATGAAAACATGGCTATGATCACTTTCTATTCGAGAAAGAGTGATTGATATTATCCATTTAGAAACGGAACTAAACGCTAAAATATGAGTTTATTTCGAGTGTAATTTCATTTATTTAAAACTAAATACTGCTTATAATTATCCTTTAATAGTAAACTATACCATATTCTGTAAAAATTATAATTCCTAAGATAAAGTTAAACGAATTGATATGTTATTAACTAATATAATCATCATTCCTTTTTTATTCCTTTATATACTAAATATGGCCTTTCTCAACTTCTAGTAGCAGGTCTTGACAACTGCACCTTCCATCTAGAATTGTTTAGGTCCTAGGCTTATCTAATAACGAAAAATTAGAGTTCCAAGAAATCAAGTAATTAGAATACTATTATTAACTTTCAGATTATTATTATCTGCAACTAGGAATTTTGCTTAAATTAGAGCAACTTCATAATTGAGGTAGTTATAAAATTTCGACTTTAAGGATGCATTTATGACCGGAATCCGATTAAAACATTGATGAATGGTTTTTTCGTTCCTATATGCTTGATGAAATGGAGTGAATTACCTAACACCAACATTTAATGAAGCCTTAATTGAGTAGATAACAACGCTTACCTGGCCAATATCAAATCTAGGAGTGTTAATTCAGAGATATCACTCATGGAAAGTGGGAATTTCATGTTTTATATGTGATATTCAAGATTATTCTATAGCACCTAAGCCTATAATAACACTATGCACACAGTTACAGCCACACGTCTTGTGGTGAAAGACGAAAGGAGAAAACTACCACTAATTCCTCATCTTTTTGGGAAATTTAACTTTAAAATACATGAATTTTTCGACCATTAAATTAACAATATGTAGCCTTAATAATATTTGCAAAGTAACATCAACAACATTATATCTTCATTTTTCCTTTCACAACAGTTACAAATGCAGAAGAAAACATCACAGCATGATAAATCGTGATATGAATTATATACCCGGCAAACACTGGAATTGTCAATGTAAAGCTTAAATGTAAATGCATTCCTAACGAGAAATTAAATTTGGACTAACAATAAAGACCTGAGTGCTATAAATATCTGTGCTATGTTTGAGCCAATGAATTCATTACCATAAAACAGGCAGAAGTTAATGCCAGCAACTCTAATAATCACTTTGAATTTTGATCGAAAATATTATACGTGATTAATGATCGGTTATTGACATGTTAAGGTCTTTTCGTTCTATAGAGAAGAATATCGAACAGCCTGATTTCATCAGGAGTGAGGTGATGAAAGCTTATGAAATCCGAAGCAAAAGCCTTGTAACCCTATAAATAAAAATGATAGAAAAGATATAATATGAAACGGAAGATGAAGTTAAAATAGATTATCTATACTAGAAAGAGAGAAACGAACTTTATGTTCCATAAAATATGTATACTTAGGATTGTTCATTCTTGAATGAAATACATCGCTGGGAGTATGAGTATTAAACCTGTTTTGTCCTAACGCGTTCCTTGTGTCATGTGGGAAGATTCCAACATTAGCAAGACACCTGATATTTGAATGTGAATAAAACATTGAGAATTTACAACTTTATCACTGAACATATTTAAATCTGCTATAATTTGGCTTGGACTTTTATAGGATACCTAGTTTACCAAATTCCATAAATTTAACGAAATAATTTACCTGCCAATTCCAACATCTTCATATATATCATCCGGACAAAGTGTTGCATTTATATATAATTTGTCGTTGAATATTTTGAGTGCTGCACGGGAAAGAACATAACCAGCTCCTCCTGCATTGTATCCGTTTTCCTTAATATGCTAGTGAAAAAATCAATATAAAAATCAGTCAAAGCATGGCATGGGTTAGAAAAACTTACGAGATATGGTTTTAAAGTATATCCCAAGTAATAAGGCTCATTGGGATCAAGAAGTGACAGATATTTCCGAAGATGCTCCACTACTACATACGTATCGTCATCTGCCTAAAACAATGTTTTGCATGTATAGTATTATTTAAAAGTAAGACAATACAAATGTGATACACAAGTTTGAGCTTCATAACTTATCACACCTTCATATACCAGTCAAATTCCTTGGATATGTGTTCATAAATGTAGTGAAAGGCATAACGGCTTTTGTAGAATAAATTATAGTATGACTCTGGAATACCAGCAAACACCGTAGAATAAGGTACTTTATTATCAGTGAAGAAATCACCCGTAAAAAATTGACCATGATCACATCGGGGTAACCAAGTTTCGTTTACAGCCAATGCCTAAAATGAACTACCTATAATACAGTGAGATTGAAGTGCTACTTCAGCAGAGCTTAGTTTAAACATAGTCCTCTATAACCTTAAAATCTGAAATGAACACAAAAACTATTACTTCATGGATCTTCATAGTTAGGATCCTTAATTAATGATTTCAATGTTTTCTCAATGACACTATTTATGAAGGGATAATATGTTCATCTTTCAAAGCCGTCAAAACGCCATGCTGCTGATAGAAGTGCAAAAATATTCTGGGATTCTATTCCCACTTGTCATGGCCTAAGCAATTTTTGAATTAGATAAAAAAGTTGACGAAATCACTCTTAATATCAAGTAATATTACTATACCTATTATTTAACCATAGGTCGTTGTTCAAATAGTCCCATGCTTTCTCATTTGTTTAATTTCCCTATAATTTATTCGTGCAGTTTTTGTATATATATCTTTTTTGTGGAAAGTTCTTAATTATTTCGAACTAAATTTCACTCAACTTGAATACAATGAAATGTTGTTAAAATTAGTTTGTTTAAACTTTCAACATTAGTAAATGCTAATAAGTGATTCTTCACTCGTCAATTTAGTATTGTGGCTAAAAAATATTTCTTCACACTTTTTATAAATATTTCCTTCTCATTCCAGATCTCATGTGGCAAATTTAGACAGCACACGTCTTACTCCAATAAGCAGGAAAAATTGACTCAATTTGCTTTAAACGTGATTTAGCTGTGAGCCATAAAATAAAACTATATTATAGTATTTAAGTTTTTCCAGAAATTATTTAAAGTAGAGCCCGAATACATGCATAGGTATCTAATTTATAAATTGGAATGGCTAATGAGAAATAGAAAACGTATATTAAGAACTAAAAAAGATACTTGATTCTATTAGCATTATTATACATGATTATGTCATCAGCCATAATTGACGATTCCAAATTATTTTTGGAAAACAATTACTTATCAATTTATGCTCCTAATCTCTTTTATTCCTAGAAATAAATTTGATTCCACTAACCAAATCTTCTTAGCTTTTATTTTCTTTTATAATAAGAATCACTAAACTCTGGAAATATAAGTCTTTAAGCAACTCATACTAAGAAGAAAAACTCACTCTAGTACTGTGATACATTTTAGTAGTTTGAACCCAGCAAAAAATTTTTCCCTCCTTTGGTAATAGTCGTGCACTGGGAGATATATAGATAAACTTCATCAATTCAGAATCAGATTTCCTTAAAAAAATGTTTCATCTGTTGTATATGATCCCAATAAACATTAGCTACCATTCCAAAAAAAGAGTATTGTGCTTCACACGCAAGTACACGATAAACATAAATTAAAAGACTAACTCACTACAAGACCTTTTTTTTAACCCACGATCTTACTAAACCGAAGATCATCTCGCGATTAGCATCTTTTTGTTTAAATATCATTTGCATTAATCTCAAAACAACTTTAGTCTTGATGAAATTATTGGAGATGACAGATNGAATCAAGGATCGAGAACATTCTGTGGTCTACCCTATACAAGTTTATACGAAAATCACTCAATACTCGACGGTATTTTCAGCTCTTAACGCACACGAATTAGGTTCTTTTTCCACTAACACGAAGAGTGCTGATTGCCAACGAGTTCCCTCTACTCCCTCACTACCGCCGTTTCCCTCACAGGCACTTAACATTCTAGCAAGACAACGCTGTTGACCATCTGAGTTGCGGAGCGAGGGCTGTTTCCATCGTGG
>JAJAVP010000038.1:679050-689227 GCA_020740425.3 Heterorhabditis indica
CTATTACGAACTGTCTCTGTCGAACACCTAGATTCGACGAAGAATCTTGTGGCCTACACTGCTATTCTCTGAACATCTCTCGCACTTCGAAAGAGAATTTACACACGAGAATTTCTGTGTGGCTGATCCTAACGAGGGGACAGGAACCAACACCGAAATTCTCGCAAGTTTCAAATGCTGGTTCCCGAGTTAGAACGACTAGCGGGGGCAGGACTATGAAACACGCTGTGGTTCTTTGTACGAGAGTAAAAATTCAGTAGGTAAAAAGAAAAAGTTGGGAACCTACGTTATTAGCAGTTGCTAGACTTTGTAAACATTATTTTAATAAGAGGAGATACAAATTTATGACGTGTAGAGAATTTACCAATTTAAATATAAATATTCTCATTAATATTTTGAACAAATATAAATTAGATTTGATATCAATATTATACCGAGTACATTTTTGTTTTCTCTAAAACCTATACTTCATTAGCTTACCTATCATATTTGGTAGTAGATTGATTGAATATAGATATTTTGAGCAAAAACAGGATTATCACTATAGAAATGACTAATAATAAAAGTTTCTTGGTAGTGAGTATCGGTCGCCTCAATACTTCCTAAAAATAATTCATTTCTTCCATTATTTTCATTACTAGATTACTATACTTAGCCTAAGACTAACCTTTGGTAGATATAGATCATACTTGCTTCCCTGGGGTGTTGGAAGAAGAGACATGACCGTTAATAACGGTGGCATTAAACTGCCTGAAATGAAATGGAGCATATTGACAAAAGTCAAGTGAGACTGGAAAAGGAATGGAAAAAGAACAATTGACGAATAACTTAACGCAAAAGACGCGCACGTACCTTGGATACGGAATGCAACTAACACGAATACCTAATCTATTTTGTTGCCTAGCTTTAGTTCAGGACGTAAATATGCGAAAGAGAAAGTCGTCTACACTTCATAGTATGAAATAACTAGGGATTCATTATTTATAATGATTACCTGACTTCCGCTAATAAAAACTTAATTCAAAAGATAATTACTTGAAGTCTTCGTCATATCGATTTCAGTTTAAGGCATATTGGATATTTTATTTAATCGTAAAAATTACCACTTTAAAGCTCTTTGGTTTTTCACTAATAGAATTAATACTACGAAATAATAGATTTTATGGAGTTTATGAGTACAATTCTCGAGATAGAATATATCAAAATAAATCATACATAAAAGTTATGAAGTCGTTGGGGTACAATTAATTAATCTCTGTATCTCTTAAAATTAGATACTGTGTGTCATTCTTGTAACTAGAATTTTCTAAAAATCTAAGTCTGACACTTTTATTCTTTGGATTTATTCTATTTAAAAAAAAAGGTTATAGATAATTATTATACTAGCTACAATATTTTAATAATATTGGAAATTAATAAAACAGAAACATTCTCACAACACCTTGTAAATAATAAATGAACTAAGTGATAGAAGACCGCACGGCCCGTTTCCACCTAAGGTACGAGGAATAGCCACGCAACTGGCAAACGCGTCTGTACCAGATAAGAAGCGTTTTGTCTCGCGTGTCTGCTCCATTCACTGTTCTACCTTAATGTGGTGAGGTGATATCGAGCTAACACTGATTTGTGATGATATGCTAGAACATTAATTACTTTGGCTGAATTGTCTCCTGAAATTTCCTCTCTTCCCAATATTGGCTAAATAATTGTTTTATTTTTTATTAGATTCAAAATTAGGGATTGGACATTCGTTCCTACACAACATTTTAAGAAATCAGTGAGCCAAACCGTACTATTAAGGAATTTGGATGTTAATCTCATTAGCATATCTATGTGGCATTATTAGTGATTTATAAAGTTTGTCACTACTCTACGCTAAATTAAATAACTTAGTAATCTGTACTGAACAAATATTGATGCAGATTCCCAAGATGTGTTTCGTGCTATTTTACCAAAGGCATCATCAATGACTGGATCTTATCTCTCAACTATTCGACATAATTAGCTCTCGAAGAGATTACAAGAAAGTGGAGATCAGAAAAAGTGACTACGAAGAATAAGTTTATATGGTGTACCAAAATACTAGAACAAGTGTTTAAGTCTGTTTTCAATAACTATTTACCAAATTATCTGGTGGTGAAGAAACTTATCTTTTCAATGATGCACTAATATTTAAAAAAAAAAAAATTTCGTCGCGTGCTATGCTTTAATGTTTGTAATTCAAGTGATAACATTCGTCAACTATTGGCAAGTATGTGAATAAAAAATATTCACAGTAGTGGTATAGTTATGTATTTCTGGATCTTGGTCCTCTTACAACTTAAGAGTACAAGTTAAATAACTATGTATTCATAAATTTAAAAAATGCTTAAAGCTTTAGAATTCGAAAATTTATTGTTAGTCTAAAAAGGTCTCTCTGTCAAGTGACATGTGTTTAAGAAGTAATTAGTCAATTCTAACCAAATCAACATGGTCAAACGGGTAGTCTGGCATATTCTAGATAGTTTGATTACATTAGACTATATTGTTTTTATGGATTCGAATTTGACGAGTGGTAAGATTCAGAACAAAAGAGTAGTCTCATCAGAGTAAATTTAGCCGAGCACTCGTGATAAGTCAGCTAGAGTTCGTACTTGGCTAAAAAGAAATACTCACATGAGTAAGGCATGTTAATAGGCTTCTAACTCAAAAAAAGATGCACTCGGAAGGCAGAATAACCTAAGACATTTTCATTGATTTGCTGGTATTCAATAGCCTATTTAAATTGGAAAGTATTAAAGGAAAGGAATTAGAAGACAACTCTTTTAAATGCAAATATGAAAATATAGAAGAAATTTTTTAATAATAGACGTTTTTCAAATGATTTCTTAAGATCACATATCAGCGCTACACAGCGCATACAGATCAATAAAATGGTAGGTTAATAACATACAAGTTCCTTGTAATAAGCAAAAATTATTCCTAGTAGTGATATAAAGAATAATGAAATTTGAGATAAGCGCTAGAATATAATGGGGTGCAGGAAATTGATGGAATGAAACAAAAGCGTCGCAGTGCAAGTTACACATGAAAAAAATCGAGGTCTAGAATAATTAAAACTGATCAGGGTAAGAGCATCTCTCTACAAACTTCAGCAAGTCAGAGGTCTGTGACGAACGTTATGATTGATAAAGATAGGGGACAGCTGCTTGTGGGTCATGGTTGAAAATAATCGAGTGATGAAGGGAAACAAGAAGGATGAATCATGATTAAAAATAAATAGTATACATAGATACAAAGTATCAAGTAGTAAGTGGTAATGTGAAGGCATATCAAGCTCAAGGTTGTTCGCCAAAATAAGGCACTATTTTAAATTTTTATTGAAGCATACATCGTAGATAAAATAGTTTTGAATAAAAACGAAAGGGCCATATGAATAAGCAACTGTTTGATTTCACATTTTTTCTATTTTTCCTGTTCCATAAATCATGATCACGTAGTTTTTCTTATCAAACAGAATTTTATGAATTGACTGTGAAACACTTGAATGGAAGTCGAATAATAGGAAAATTCTGCTGTGAGGAGAGTGTAAGAAAGCCAGAAATGGAATAGCCCAAGATCGTTAAGCTGACGACCGAGAACAGCGAGGGTACTGCTATTAGTAAACAAGCTGGAATCATTTTGTACTTTTACGGTGACTTTATTTATTTATTGCAACATAATACGCATAAAGATTACGTGTCAGAACTATAATTTGAAACAGATTATTTTTATGCTGTTACTGGTATTATTTTGTTAGTAATAGAAGTGAGAGGGTTGTTTTTTAAAAATCTAATATAGATATATAAGTGAAAAATAAATATTATAGAAAAGGATAAAAGGGATTGAATAAGAAAGAGAGATAGAAGGAATGAGGTAGTAATAGCAGACATATGGATTATGGGAATCGATCTGCAATGTGGTTTCAAAATAGCTCACATGTGTTTAAGTGCATCATACAACTACCCAAGTTGTTATCGAGGACTACTTTTGTTATCTGCCTGGTAATCACTAATGACAAACGCACACAATAAGTTCTTCCCAATTGCATGTGAAATATACAAGATTGACTTGGAATGGACCTACTTTTAACTTTATTTGGAACAATAACATAAATAAGCCATACATTTCTAGCCAATTCTCACATATATTAGAAGAGAAACTTAGATGTGCTGCAGATAAATGTGCACGTTATAGCTTATAATGAATTGTTAATGGAAATTATTACACTATAAGCCGGAAAAGAAAAATATGGATGTACCATTTGGATATCAGTAGTTAGCAAAACTGTCACAACAAATCGATTCCAGTTGATTGTAGGCTTATAACATGGTTATAAACGGGCACACTCCGCAGCAATAAATCCACGTTCCATGAGGATTTGAGTGAATCATCTTCCAGTAGGTAATGAAATGCAATAAAAGACGAGACTATTGTTAAATACTCAACATAAATTTACTAATGCCTTTCGATATAAAAGTACTCAATTAAAATCCAATTCCAATTTGATTCGCCATGGTAACTGCAATTAATCCATGTATTTCAGACCAACACCTGAAATCCATTAAATCGTGTAGAGAATATGGGAGTACATGCGAAACTATGGATCTCTGCAAAGAAACGGATGTAATAACGGGGAAATATTTCAAGTATTCGGAAAATACCAATAAGTTGATGCTTAGGAATTAAAAATAGTCAACACCGATGTAGTGCCAAGTCAAAACCAATTTGTGTGAATTGTTATAGAAGTATCAGTAATAAAGTGCCATGAATATTATAAGATAACACTAAAGGAATGAGTTTTATGTTATTTTTTAGAACGATAAGTCAGTAATGTTTGTGTCTGACGATAACATGGCGAGGTTGGTGTTCGACTATCAAATTAGCATCGGTTTGGAAGTGCGTCGAGCAAAAAAATCAAACTAGTTCTTGATTTTCACGCAATAACGCATGGTGTTCAATATAAACAGAAGACAAACAGTAAATAATCTGTTTTTTATTCTTAACTAAATGACGTCAAACCAAGAATCCTTATAGTATATACACAGAGCCTTATAAAAATCTAACTGACCTATTTTGCTGAACAAAAAAGAAATATATGAATATCAATAGTGGTTCTTAAATGACAACATGTGCAAATAGTAAAGTTTCATAGCCCATATTTCACCAAATAGTGTTGATTTAAAAGGGTAAAGGAAAGAGAAAAGTGTTTGAATGGTGGGGTTCTCACTCGACAAAGACCGTTTTCATCGTCCCGTTAATAGCATTGGAATTTTGTTTTATTCTGGTGGCTGCATGATAACTCAACATCGATATTGCGTGGAATATATCAATTGGGATTCCACTGAGGCTGACCCATAAAACATTTGGATCTCGCAGCGACACCACAAAGCTGTATTAGTATGTATTGACATAATTTCTTTCTTAGCAAACTAAAATATCCATATGCACTGGTAGTTAATTAATAATCTTGACGACAAGTTACCTAGATTCGTTCCATTTGATATTCGTTCACTCAATAGACACCACCAAATTCTTTCTAAGAGAATTCCAATACAAATACATGTGTATTTTATTTTATGTGATCTGTAATTAATTAAAAAGCATGTTCCATCTTTTGCTCCAGCAAAAATAATTTTTGTACATAACTTGTTCTATTTATTCGGCAATCCAGTAAATTTTTCCGCATGACTTCTTAGAAAGAAGATAAAAAAGTGAAATCAGTTAATGTGTTAGATTTATGTCGCATTATGCCCTGCAAGACAAGTAATTAACATGCACTGCGAGTTGGTGGAATAGGAACTACTACAAACCAATTGTGCCAGTCTAATGGATAGCTACTTTCTATAATTTAAGCTGAAACTGAGATCACAACTTTTTAGTATTTGTTTACTCCATGACCATCTAAATCACCTTGGATACAACAGTAGTGGAAGTAATATATGTAGAAATTACCTATACAAGAAAATTAACTGCCAGACCACTTTCTTAGGGGTAGTGAGATATTATTATGATAAAAATATAACGATAGAATACCTAATAATTCAGTCTTATTTCCAGGTTTCTCTAAAATCACTTTCACTTGCTTGATGGGACAACTTCTCACTTTACCAAATGAAATGTCGAGTTTTCACGGGAAACTAAAATTGGACCAAAGTAGAAATGTAACATTTACAAATGGTAGCTATTTCGATGTAGGTAGTTGATGAGAACTTCATATTTTAAAAAAACCAGTTCAGTTCTTCTTAATTATTGTAAAAAACCACTTTTTTAAACTAAAATAATTAAAATGAAATCATTGTTAATCTTATATATAAATTCTACACTTAGAATATGCATAGTAACTTTCACCCTCCTAGAAGCTTCAAATTGCTTTCAATCACCCTAATGCTCTCTGTTTTCAATCCGAAGTACCCCAGAGACGAAAGGGGATGCTCTACTTAATTAGTAGTTTCAATCACTTCTCCACACTTCAAACGTCTAGTGGCTTGAAGATAACGAAGCAAATCGACTTCTATTTTTTCTATATTAATTATAGTTATTTATAGAAATTTCGTTCTTCTCATACTATCCATGAGATTATTTCAAGTGAATTTTATCATTTGTCACCCTGGGTGTATTCACTTGTGTTAGGATTGTCCGTGGCATTAAATTTCATCGGCCTTGAACGAAAACCATCATGCGTCCATTGTTGGTGGGAATTACTGGAGGAGTAGCCAGTGGGAAGGTAGTTGTCACCATGGATAAAACTAAACAAAGAACATTTAACTGACTTCCTTTAATGCTGTCATTTATTCAAAATTAATCTTATAGAATAAAATTTGCTGAATCACGAATAAAGACAGTGGTAGTAATAAAATTGTGACTCAAATGAGCGCATTTTAAACAATACTTATGTTTGATACAACTAGCAGATCATTGACTAATAAAAAGTACAACTACCACTTTTAGGATTTTAAAAACTTCACGAATTATTACACAACAGTTATTTTAAACATTTCATAATATAGAGAAAGTCGAGTACCTATAAGTTTATGATACTTGTGGGTTATGGTTACTTTTATTAATTTTTCCGAGAATCTTCGCGTCGTTATTGGCTAAAGTTTTAAATGAACGCCAAGTGAATTCTGTTAAAATAGATCACAACGTTGCCAAAGGTTAGTTTATATTAGGATTTTTACGATGAAATTGAATATTAATAATAAATATGATAATAATATCTGCTTAAAGCAATACCATATATATTTTAAATCATGTAAACTGTGTGAAAATATAAAATCAAGTTCTGATGATATTGAAAATGGGTTTTCTTAAAGTTTATTTATAAAACTCTGAATAGAGGTAGTTCAAGAAATTATATAACAACAAAGTGTTCGAAATTTCTATTTCGTTATGCGATTAGTACTGTCATGTGGCCTTTAGAATACTTTCACGTTATCGAGCAATTGTTTGTGATGTGAGAGAATGTCTGATTTGATCGGATTTTCCAATGACATTAGTTTACATAAAAAGTAGCATGCACATTCACCTCAGTGTCAGCCGGTCTTTATGGGTCTGCTGTGTCATTCACGACTAATTGTGTGTAAAGGCATTGAATTTATTCAGTTTTCTTCTCTAACTGGTTGTAGCCTTTTTTCGAGGTCATTTTTAAGAAAACAATAAAGCAACAAGATTATACTGCAGATGGAGAGTTAAAAGACGAAATAGAAATGATCAAGAAGCTAAGTGACAGTGCTAAATAAACGTAAAAATGAATCTGATGACTGAAGAAATCTACATTTCAATAGTGCATTAGCATGCACAGGAAAACATGCTATTCAAATGTTACTTTTTATTTCTCAGAAATTAACCAATTTGTTTAGAAGTGTTGTCAGACATGAATTTGGTTTAACTGCAATTGGTTGTCAATTATTCAGTACAACTGACAATACCATCAACTGATTGCGTAATTCTACATGGGCTCACTGTTTTCGAAGATCCCTCCATAAGCAACCGATTAGATCTTAAAATTTTCATTGATGTGGACTCCGACCTTCGACTTATTAGAATGCGTAAGTAATTTTTGCTCAAATGATTTAACCAACTTTTTTCAGTAGTCTATTTGTTCTATGATTATTTCCTTCTGTTAAATATAGCTTTTTTTAAAGTCCAAGACTCTCCGTATTCTCTTCCTTGTCGAGTGGCACAGCGCTATGCTGATGAAATGCGCAATTTCCATATTGACAGAGTTATGAAACAGAAGAAATTGGCCGACTTTTGGGTGGATGGTCAGATAACTCATGGTATGGTAATTCCCACATTTCTTTGTCCTATATATTTTGTGAGTGCACTTTATACATTCCCTATCTAGTTTGGACAGTTTGAATGCTAAAACCTCATCTGAAATTATTTTAGAAAAAGTAGAACAAGTTGCAAACCTTGTTATTAATGCACAGAAAAAAAAAGATGAAAGAGAACCGGATGAGATTCATATTTATCTAGAGAACTGCAGTTTGCTAAAAGGAACGAATAGGTAATTTCTTTAAATATGTTATAAATAAAGTGACAATTTTATCCATTTATAGTGGGATTAGACGAAAAAAGGATGATCAAACACTTGAGCCATCAAAATCACACTTAAATTAATTTTTAAGTAGTGAGAATAAACAAAATCACCAGAAGTGACTGTTTTCTCTACTAAATTGAATTTACATGATAAATTTTCACTATCACTCAACTTCTAACAATTTATGTGATAATCTCTTTTCTCACACAGAACCTATGTAGAAAAATCCAAAATTATTTTTCTTAGCTGTTCTTAGAACAATTTGTTTTCGATCAATTATTCATTTTAAATTCATGTTGATAAAATAACTATACAATTAATTTATTGAACGATAACCATAACCCATAATTTAGTGTATATATATATATATATATATGTATATATATAATATTTGGGGACTGAAAGACATTGAATCATGCGATACAGCACAGCAAACGATCTTATAACTCCAATTTGATTTTAGTGCCACGGATTTTAGCAGTTTTATGTTCCATCAATGTTCATAAAAGTTTTCCTCATAGATATTTCCTATTTGTGTTAAGATTCCATTGCTTTCTGGGAATTCATATTTTTCTAGTAATGTCGCTTTGAACATCGCTGCTCCAGTTGATGGGACAACTGTTTTATATACATCGGAAGGTTTCATTATTCCTAACATCTGACCGCTCCAGAGTTCCTTTACCTCATATCCCGCTGGGTTATTTAATCCAATATCTTCCAAAATGAATTCAACACTCTAAAATTAACAATTTGCCTATAGAATATAGCTATGCTACGATTTATTATTTGCACTATTCCCATAAGAATCGAGAATCATATATAACGCAAAAAGTACATGGAAAAACTACTCACGTTCGCAGTATCCATGTTTCTATTCAGAATTCCAACTGCGAATGAAGTGCGATTACCATGAACTGGGGTCACCGGTTTAACATATACGCCGATATCACTAGTCTAAAACACTGGATAAGTAAAAAAGTACGATAATGGAGCAGTATTTTCTATCATAATGTAAAAAGAAGCTCACATTTGCCACCAAGCGTCCCATTTTCCCCATTGAATCTTGGTCTACAGCGATGACATCACGATTCAAAAGAACAGCTTTGAATTCCGGGTTAAGAATGCGCAAATCATTAGACATAATAAGTGGCGCAGACCATATGGACCTGACTCAACTGATATTTATAAAGCTTTCACAGTAAACCGATATTTTAAATTCTGTGGTAAGATTATAACAAAGGAAATCAAATATAGTTAGAATAATATGCGAAGTAGTCATATTTTGAAATCACATGTATTGATACGAGATATCAAATAGTAGTTTCTAATATTATTAGATCTGGGTTTTTCTTTTCAGTTTACAATATATAGTTGTATTATACGTACCAAATAGTCATCTGGGCTATCGCCATATTCACTGTAATTCCAGGATTTCCAATAACAAGCTAAAAAACAATAAAAGATTTAACTAGCACCAGAATGCATTTAAATGATGAAGTACCGGCTACGCCAAAAGTTTTGATACAAAGATGAGGTCGCATAATGTCGTGATAAAACAGTATTCGACGTGAAAACTTATCTGGACATACGTAAGATGCCAACCAATCATTTAGT
>JAJAVP010000038.1:691630-710877 GCA_020740425.3 Heterorhabditis indica
TCCGTCTTGATAGTATTTCGTATTGATTTTGACATTTTGATCGACGAATACCAACGAAGTCTTCCCTCCCAGTCGCGGTTATTCAGGTCCAAACCATGACAGATGACGGAAAAGACTCCTGCTATCAGCGGATGCTCTTTCAAATCTCTGGTGTCCACGTTGAAGAAGTTGTCTATTATTTTGACTATTGTAAGCGAGGTTAACAGTGAAATTTTCTTGCATCAATAAACAGCACATTTGAGGCGCGGCCAGGGCGAACGACGTTCAGTAGTTTCTTCGCTTTTTCATAAAGATTCGCCTTCATTTTCTCCGTCAACACATGTGCTCGAGCAAGTGAATGGTGGTAGCGCGTAGAGCTTTGGACATCAGATAGCAGTTCAGAGACAAGATAATTGAATGAAATCTTAAACATAGTTCAAGGAGGCTTTAACTAACACATACTCATTAGCATAGCGAATTGCTACGTCATATATGCTAATTTAACAGCACTTGAATTTTGTATCAGAACTTGTGGCGCACCCGGTATATAACTAGAAAAGAGTTCGCATCAGTTAATTCTTAATGGAAGCAAAAAGGAGACCAGGAAGCGACAAACCATATCAGGATCGTGCCACTGTCCGGGCCCATGTATAGGAATGTGCCTGTCTTGATTATGATCGTAGTAATTTACGATGCTCATTATCGATTTCCAGCTACTATTAATGTCATCAAAATTGCGCCACAAATTGCAATGTTCCGCGATCAAATTATAATCAACCTATAATTAATTTATTAAAGAAAACAAATATCTAATTATCCAAAAAAATTAATTTAAAACCTTAAAGTAAAAGAATTTATGTGAGAAAATATGCTATAGATGACTTTTGATTTTCATTAATGTTGAAGTTTTAGATAAGAAACTCTTAAGATAAAAAACTTGAAGATAATACCTGTTTACAGTAAGTGAAATAGTGAATTATATGTACACTTAATTATTGTGAAAATATATGTGAAATTCTAACTAATAAAAAGAAGAGAAGTAAAACGGACCATATCTGGATGGTCAATCATGTAAGCCGGCCAACTACATGAGTACACAATGGAACGTCCACTTGTGTTGAGAGCTTCGCCCATTTCAGGATATCCTGAGAAGTTTATCTCAACCTACCACACCTTAACTTTTCACATTTTTTTGACGTGGCTTTTTTCATTATACCATATCTTACCAGTGGGCATTAGTGATATGTCTATATTGCACCCGTCAAGCTTAAGATAGTCTACTTCCCATTCCGCGAAAGTATCTGCATCGATCTAAATTCTTTGTAAAAGCATACTACTTATAAAACTTAATAAGCATTGCATATTTACCAATATTCCCAATATTTATTTAAAAAATAGGACAACAATTACCTTTAGATAGCCGTAACTTCCAGGAAAGCCAGCACATGTTTTAGTTCCATAATCTTCATAGATACCAAATTTAAGGCCTTTACCATGCATCTAAATGACTACTATGTGAACATTAAGTGATCATTATGGGAAACATTGAAATTATAATATGAAATCAATTAAGTTTTGACTCACATATCTGGCCAGAGTTCTTATACCGCTTGGGAATCGGCTTTTATCAGCAATTAATTTACCGGTGGTGTTGTTGCGTTCTCGTCCCATCCAACAGTCGTCGACGTGTACGCTCACATAGCCAGCTTCACTATACCCTTCCGAAACTATAAATTTAATTTAAAATAACAAATAATTTAACCCTGGAAACTATAAGTCATCAAGTTCTCTCATTCTATTATCTATAAAATTTTACTTGTATATGGTTCGTAAACTTTTTTCATAACTATATTCTCATATAGATAATATTTTCCACTATTATAAATAATGACCAAAAACCATACCGAGCATATCAGCCATTTCTTTATAAAGTTCTTCGTTGATACAGGATTTGGGGTATTTTATGCAATCCATTTGACAATAAAATGCCGTCCATGACATCCAACCCATCGGCGGAGTCCTGGAATGACAATATTTCTGCTGACTACCGCGACATCACTACAATACCAAAACAACTTACCTAGCTAATCCATTGTCAAGGGTTAATATTGTGCAAATATAGGACAGATAAATTAATAGATGCATCTTCTTAAAAAATTAATCAAATCTAAGACAAGAAAATTCTGGAACAAGTAAATGTGAAATTATGATAAAATTATGTACTTCTTTAATCATGAAGAGTGTAGAATTGAATAAAGCAGAACCAATTCTAGGAAAGCCACCTAGTTTAAATTATGCGCAAAACAAATAAAATACTGAAAATGATAGTAGCATAAATAACCATTTTGACTCATATTTAGAAAAGTTTATATTTTACTTTAATAATAAATCACATGACATCAATTGGGATGAATCTAAATGCCACAAAAACCTATGCTACCAAGCTTAAATCAGGAAAAGAAAAGATTTTTTATTTGACAGAATAATCAGAAATGTTTACAATGCTATGATCGTAGTAAAGCCACATTCGGTAAACAACTAGAAGTAAAAATATATTTACAAGATCTCCCATGGCAACAAATGAAACGGAGGGAGAAAAACCTAGTTGTAAGATTATCATATATTGTAACCTCCAATAAAACCAATTAGAAATAGTCATTAAATTTGATACATTTAATGCAAAGATAATAAATTTCCTACATGATAAGTGGATTCTATATATATAATTCTTCTAAAATGTGAATTATATTAAAATATGAACATGAATGAAATGTCTCTAAGCCAAAGTTGTCTGGTCAGCTTAACCTGACTATAGCAGTGGTTCTAGGCTTAGTTAACAAAAAACCCAGGAGGCAGGAGCTGCTATCGTATTAGCCTACTTACGCAAACATTGTAATGCGCCACGAATGCAGTACGGCAAATAGTGGATTGAGGAAGCATTGCTTTGCAAGATCTAAACTATACCCCTAATAATGGTGCCTATTACGGAAAACAAAGAAGCAAATAGAGAGAATCCAGTGATATTTTAGAACAGAATAATGAAGATGAAACCAATATTGCAGCCAATGAACACAGGATAATGGCACCTCTCAAGAATGGCAAAATATTAAGAATTAAGCTTGAACCGTAGACGTTTAAACGAAAAGCGGCTTCAGTAGAATGAATTATAATTACATGGTTGTAACAGATTTAGTGATAATAGGTATCTGGTATGAATAAACCATGAGATAATATTTCTGGAAATTAGTCCAACATTTATCTATAAATGATGTAATATGAAAATAATTATAATCACGCAGTGATAGTAAACAGTTGTATCCTCAAAAATTTGACTGACAATAAATGCTAAAGCGACTATTTTGGCAGATCGAAATTGAGCAAAGCATGAGAAAATACATGAATCAGCATGAATTAATAGTAATTTCTGTAGGCTTATTATCTAATAAAGAAAAAATATTTTCATATACAACAAATATCACAGCATTTACCAGGAAGCCCCTAATTGATAATGCAAGACCTCCACGATAAAATGCATTAATACCCTCATTGTGCCAAATTTGGATTGTAACTTCTCTTGCAGTCCTAAATGGAATAAATTTTTAAAAGACAAGCTCACATATATATAATAGTAAATCCATACATTTTATGCGAATTTTTATTAGTTTGGATTCGGTTTTTGACCACTTCAAGAGGACATATAGAAATCCAACCAGATACACCAGCACATCCACCTGCGAAAATCTAGAAGATTCTTTATTATAGATCTTAAACTATGAACATTAGGAATTTTTAATAAAGCAATAATTAGGAAAACATTGGATTTTTCTACATGGCACATTCCCTACCTGAGCAACAGTTTCATTTACATTACGCTTCCTCAAAAAGCGTAGGATTCCTTCATAAACAGGAATATAAAACAGATATCCAATATTATCACGTAAAAATAGAACGGATCCACCCTATAAAGTTTAAGTGAAACGAATGTATACGAATTAGAGCTTTCTAACCACCAGGCCTTGAATAATCCAATTAATTAGCGCCATTTCTACTTCAATAGTTATGAAAAACAAGTGATACTTTAATAAACAAACCCACTTTAAATAAACCACTGACGCCCTCCGTCATCAGAGTCTGTTTAGCACAATCAAAAGGACCTGCGTATAAAGTTGAAGAACGTTTAGAGAAACGAGACACTTTCTCTCGCTGGACCTAAACTTTTGCTATTGAAACTAACTTTAGAAGCTTTAAATCCTACAATATTTTACCTGTAATTTTGTTTTAATTAGTTCAACAGGAATTACGGGTCCAACCTGAACCATTGTTGCACATACTGACGCAATAAGTATCTAAAATGTGTTATATGCTGGATTCAAGGTGCTGATTAGTATTTGAAATCTCACTAACATTAGTTTTACCTTAACCGATTCTTTAACAAGAAAGTGTATGTTACCTCTGACATTGGTAGATCTTTTCTTGCTTCAATGTTTGATTCACCAGGATGAAGGATGCGAAGAGCAACTCCATAACCAGAAAAAAGTAGCGAGTGTAGAGCACCCGTGGTAAGGAAAGGAATCCACATACCCTTGTAGAAACCAAACACCTTAGCGAAATTCGATATAGATATGAGCAAATAGCGAAAGTACTATATAAACTAGAAAGAACAAGAAATAAAAATTTAGGGAACTTTCTATAATAGCTTACAGACTCTTGTTTCATAGTTTTAGCCATGCAATCAATGATTCCATTATACACACTCATGGTTTGTAGTCTGGCCTTAACTGTGTCCAGTGGGTGGCCAACGAGAAGGCCTGCTCCTCCTATCATATTAAAAGTATTTTTGGCATCTACTATGAACTAAAACTTTTAAAATATTAACACTAAATAAAACATTTAATTTTTATGGACCCACCGGCTACCCACCCTGCTATAAAATCTGCATACATAGTGTTCTTCTAGGAATGTGTGCTAAATATCAATAAAGATATTAACAGTATCACAACATATCTATTGGTTAATTTTTCATGATTATATATTCATCTAAATAAATACAGTATGTCTAAAGATATGAAACTTGTTTTATCAAGGAAATAGTGCAGTTAATATTATATGCATTGAAATCTATTAAATCGTTTACAACGAATAAATCAATAACAAAATAAATGGTAGTCGCCAGAACCTACTAAGTTAATTGCAAAAAGCAATAAATTAGGGCAAACTATTGATTGTACTACACTAGGGCACACATTGTTATCGCGTAGGAAAATTTCACGATGGAAAGTAAGTGGTATTTTTTTCGTCAAATGAGGCAATTCGTGTAATTTTGGCTTAGGCTTAGAATTTATGACGCTGGAAGCACGATATGATAAAGTATTGAAGAGTTCTAGGATTATTTGCTGATCATATTGTTAGCAAACTCACTTCATAGTATCTTGCTAACCCATTTTTCATGGTCGACGGGAAGAACGAATAGTGAGAATCAATGAAGGCCTGATCTCGACCGCTCACTTTTCAGCGCAACTAATCGATGGAACTACGAGATATCAACCAAACTGTTTTTGAGGGTTTTATTTTTTGTTTACATTTTACTATATCTTTGTTTATGTAATTAGATAATGAGTAAATAACTTATTTTACGTTTATATACTATATTATCACAAATTATCTTGTCTTGTCAATTGCGCATATTACGAACTAATTTCTATCTAAATTTAACTATTCAATATCACTTATAATCTAGAAATAGTTAATTTAACTAATACGTGCACACTATTGTACAACCTGAATACCCTGAGGTCCCATGCAGTACGGATATCCACCGAGTCTTTTACCAGTTTCGTTTCACGCTCACAGCATCTTTTTGTGGTGTAGAATCGGTAGCAGTACAAAATGACGCATTTAGCTCTCACTGTCACCACTTTCTAACCAAAGTAAGCGTTTTTGTGAATTTTTGATCTAATTTGTCTTTATTTCGGCCTTAGAGTAATACTACTGTTGATAAAGTTATAGCGGTCCTTTAGAACTAGAGATACTACAACACATCTTAGACCAAATTTTAAAAAATTCTATTTTTCTTTTTCAAAGATCAGCATGACTACGTTTGTTACGGTACCAAATATTATCTCAAATCAGTATCTTGGTTCATAACAAGGCAACATTTATTTGATATGTTAAAATAATGTATCACTACCATTATTATAATATTGTGAGAATAAATAGAAGAACAGATATTTTACAAGTTTATTAGTGAATATTATGTGTTTACAAAATTTGGCGTAGTTATAGTGGATAATAAAATAAACAGTAACAAAGACGGTATTTTTAAAAGTGTTTTGTTTTTTAAACCGTGGGATTCTGTTGATTTTATTTTATAAATGGAGTTGGCGGGGGGAAAATGACCAGTTTTGTCATTTTAGAGGTAGAGTCAATACCCTAGATTTTAATTTTGATAAATAAGATTCTTTTACTTCTTATTGGCTAAAATTAGTATATAAAAGATACTGTATGTTAACATCGATTATCTACAGGTGAAGTAATTAACTAGTTTTATCCATTATACATGATAATATAACTGAAAGGCTGAATGAAATGGAAGTTTTATTTCAAAGAAATAGAACTTCTCTATTCGTGTCATTGCCCGTTGGTTCAAAATCAATATTGGAAGCCTTTACTGTTTCCTATGGTGTAGATATAAGGCCAATCCTCCAAAAGATATTTTTTTAATAGTAATTATAAATACTTTAAAGATTGAGAAAATGCTTTGCCTTACATAGGTATGTATATAATAAAAAGGAAGTAGTCAGCACTTACCTTGTCTGGACATCTTAGAGGTATGCTGTCATCTGCTAAATCCGCTACTTTGTTTTTTCTCCCTACAGGTTCCAGCAATCCATTCCATAACCACTTTGCAATCACAGCGTTACCATATTTGCTCAGATGGAAAACATCGTCAGCATAGAAAGAACGATCGTAATGTCCTGCCTCCTTAAAAAATATTCTTTAAATGATTATACTTTCGTTAAATGCACTGCGAGAGATTAAATCGGGAAACGATCCGCATAGTTATTTGTCCACATTAAATAGAAAAAATACAAAGATAATAAATTACATTACTAGAGAAAACACCATCTATTTTAATTTAGCCTTAGCGAAGTTAATAGTAAGTAATTTTTATTGTTGTTGAGAAGAAACCCTTTTAATATTATACACAGATTTTAACATGATAAAAACTACTCCTAAACATGAAAATTTGGTGTACGAACTAACATTTCTAAATGAACTTTGAATATTATCCATGAATCCTTGAATAACAACGGTGAAGTTCTTCGAGTCGAATTTCTTTTCGTTCTGTATTTGATATGCTACCTAAATAAAGTTCACACGGCTAGGGAATTATTAAAATGAGGATAAAAGCATTTACCTCAGTTTAAAAATATCATAATTTCTTACTTCTTATATATAGAATAATAATAACTAACGTTTCGATATTCTTTACATAGTTCTTCTCGCATTCTTATCACACTTTCATCGTTCCCGCACGATGGTTGCTTTCTGAAACTATTATAGTTTTTAAATTTCAGTTAACTTCTTCTTTGAATATAAATATATTGACAAAGAAGAATTTCAGTATCACACTGATACTATCTACGAAAGCGCCAAAATACCCGTATAAATGTAAAATCGGAATCTCAAATAATTGCCTAACGAGAAAAGAAGGGTTTCCCCTATTTATTTTACTAGCGCTAACCCATGCTCAATAATCGACTTCGCCTCAATCGTTAGTTGAGGATTCCACATCGCCACAATGGATATGATACTGCGTGGCAGTCCTTTCTTCAGGATACTCAGAGTCTCTTCTAGCTTCGCTTTATATTCATCGCGATAAATCGGTGGCTGAAACTTTTTCACATCGTAAGAAATATTTTCTCATAATAAAATTCCCTTAGTTTCTTTCTTTCTCTCCTAACTATGTCTTCCACTTTAATATGGAAACCACTAACCTCTGTTCTATAGCATGATAAATTACCAATATCATTTGTTCCAATAAATATCGATACTAATTTCCAATCTTCCCTGATATTCACCTAGGATTTTATAACTTACAACTACTCTAATCGCTTATTAATTACAATATAATAAAATAAAGAAAACTGTAAGGAACTATTAAATAATAGAATCTCAAAAATCATTAACCTTACTCTCAGTCATTCTTCGGATCAGTTCTTTTGCCTGTCTTGGTAGGTCAGTGCACTTCATTCCACTCTGTGCAACATTAAAGTGCATATTTTTTCCAATAGATGCACCCTTGAGAGATGAATTGAATACATGAAGAACGTCTAGAATAATTACTATATTTGGAAACAATATTTTATATACGCAGCACATCGTAGCTAAGTTAATGGTCAAAAAATAACAGAGTAAGAGGAAAACAGAAGGAAATCCGTTAAATATCTATGCATTAAGGTAATATAATAGAAGTAATAAGTATAAAATATAGTTGGTTTATAGAATTATAGAAATAAAACTTTACTTGCTATAGTAATGTGCGTAGCAAGCGATTCATCTCCACCTATAGCAAATGAATTTCCAGGAAAAATTTTTTCCGCGTCATCTTCAAAATTTTTTGATAGACTACCAGCCTAAAAAACCTACTCACAAAGTAATTAGTGTGTTGATCCAAATTTTTTCAAACATACGGTGATTGAATCTCCAAGTGCTGCAACTGCCTTAATATCAGCAGGTCTTATACTATTCACATCGTCAGGAATCACACTTGATGGGCTTAAGACCTCAGGATCACATTTCATCTCAGCTCCCATAGATTTCATGGCTGGAATTTTCAATGGTAGGTAATCCAAAAATAACTTTTCGGAAATATTCGCTAAATGTTTCTTAATATATCGTGCAAAAATACAAAGGAAAGAGGAATGTCTGATTTAGAAGTGCTATTGTTTTCTTCAAACCCCAATAAACCAATTGCTTGAAAACATTTCCTAAAACTTATTCGTTAGCCTTTTGAAAATTTCAACTTAATTAAGATACGGTGATTTTCCGCTGATATAATAATTGAAAATTGAGATTATCTGCTTAGAGCTTTGGTTTCTCTTTTAAGACTGTAGGAAAAATACTTATTAAGTATTTTCACAAAATCGCTAAGTAATATTCGTAAAATCTGTCTCTTTTATACGCTGATGGAATAAAAGTATACGGAGCCATCGACTGATAGCATAAATTGAATAGGAAAACAACTTAATAGTACCTTATGTATTAGATCAGATAAAAATACACCAAGCAGTCATCTAAAATCTGAATTTAGAGTTAAACGTAATATCTCAAATTATTAACCAATATGTCCATTTCGTTTAATATGTACATCTTCCCCGTCCGCTTTTGTTTTCAGCTCATAAATCCTCGATGAAATGTCCACTGAAATGTACTGCAAATAATAAAACTTATTAGAAGCTATATGAGAAAGTTCTAGGATCTATCTATAACCCTTACAAAACATTTAATATTATTTATTTTTTAGCTGTTTTTGCAAAAAGATATTTAATTAATGGCTTAATCAAAAAGCTCAAACTTTCTGTTTGTAATTATTCGCATAACGTATCACAATAAATCACTGCTGTTTTGCTGTCCGTATGTTAGAATGAATTTAGGATGGACTTAGCATAAAGCACTCTAAGCTGAACAGGACATTTTTAACTCGACCAGCCCCTATAATCGCAGTCTCTTCACACCTGCACAATCCTCAGTCTAGATAAATCAATTCCTATAATACTGATTTGCAACTGAGAATCACTTTCAACTATTGCCAAACTAGCTATTGAACTATTTATTATCAAAACACTTATGAAAATAAACATATTTCTAAAAAATCTAAATATCGTTAACAATAATAATGGACCCCGAAAAAACTCACTAATAGAACTAATATAATTTTAGACACTTATATAGTATAGTGCTTTAGCTCCTAAAATATATACCAAACTTATTAATTAGTATATACTAACCATTTAATGGACTTCTATACGATAAAATAATAAAAAATAAAACGAGTAGAAATGTCGCTGCTCCTCCCCAACTTCTTAGATTAACAGAAGGTAAGCGATAACTTGAGTAGTATTGCTTGTATTCATAGTCCTAAAGTAATTGTTGTATGAACACTGATATAATACGAATCTTATTAAATTGTTATTCATTAAGCTACTTTTTAGAATCGAGGCCACATATTTATAAGAATTAAGAGCAGATCTCTGATAAATTAATTGGAAGTGCTGATCGGTACCTCACTGGGTTTTACTTGACCGCAGATAATGTGATTAAGAGATCAAACATATGTAGGCTAACATGGGCCAAGGACACGGAAACGCCTTTTTTCCAGTTCTATTTCCTTATTGCTTTTATTCCTTTATCATGTTAAAACGAAATTTGCTGTGTTAAAATAGACCTTCTTCTAAATAAGTTTGTGGACTGCCTAGTAGCGAATTAGGTGTAAGTCAAATTAAATTTTCTATTAATCTGTACTATAATTAGTTCTTGGATTTCTCTAAGCAAAGGTGGAAGCAGGCTGAGGAGTAATAGTAGCATGATATTATAAAAGTCTATAGGTTTTAAACTTACAGCATTAATTAAACTAGGGTAGAGTGTGTCCTCAGCCACGGATCGCATCTCGATGACACAAATAATATTCAGCGATTTAGATGCCGGAAGCGATAACGGAAGTATACTGTTGAAAACAATAGCCTAGTCACTTTCATCATGTAGACTTAGTAAGTGAAGCCAGTTGAGTGGGCTTGTTGGCAAATGAATCATCAATACTTTAAGGATATGACTTTTAGTTGGCGATGAGTGTTAATAGGCCTAGCAGAAAAACTACATACTCTGAATCTCAATGAAGCTCTACAGTTTAATTTTAATTTTAGCAAGCATTAAATTTCAGTGATAGTAAATATGCGAAATGTATACTTTACATCAAGTGCATATTATTTAAACCAATAAATTATGCCCTGCAATTAATGATACTTTTTTAATAAATATAGTAAAATGTTTAAAATTTCACCTGCATTTTAAAATGTTTACGTATAGTACAGCTAAACAGCCGATTGAAATAACAACAGGATAGAATAGTAGAGGATAGGGACCATAGTAAATATATAGTGTTTTAGTTGGAACAAAGGGAAGCGATAACAAAGAGTTGTCTAGCTGGAGAATTGAAACAGGAGAAAGAGTTGCAATCGATGCGTTGAGCATTTGATTACTCTGCTGGTTTGCAAAATATCGCGCCAAGAACAAGTATTTCAACCTCCATGCCAACTTCATCCTAGCACTTCTGTAATTTCACTTTCTATTTGTTCATTTGGTTGCATTTGTCGTAGGTCCGACTGTTTTGAACGACTGAAACGATAACAGAAAACAATTCATGAACCATTTGGTCTAATCTCCTATAAATACCTGAAATAACCGTTTGGACAGTGTTGTTAAGAGCTGTTTTCTGCGCAAATTGTGGTTAATCAGTTAGATATCTAATAGTCTTATTAGCTAAATACAAATACGTATGGTATTACCCTAAATTCATAATCTGTATTTAAAGCTGCTGTTTTCTATTAGTGTGACATGCTTCAGGATGACTACATCTTGCCATTCGCTAAATAAATGTATAATCTATCGGTTTTCTCAAAACAATTAATACAAGTTGCGATATTAACCTACTGTCTTGTCGTCTATTGTTTCTTATGTTTCACTGATTTTCATTATATTTTAAAAGTAGTATTTAGTTTCAGTTTTAGATTCCTAGCGTTTGGAAAATAATGAGAAGCGTCGCATTCTTTGAATATGAATATTTAAGTTGAACATAATTTAATTTGATATAGTATGCTTAGATTAAGCATATATTAACAGTAGCATACAAAGGCTCCTCATCCTATTTTTTGTTTTTCTCTGAAATATTTTGCTTGTTGTATGGCGAACTATTTATTTTGTTTATTCCTGGTATGTATATTATTAAAGTGATGGTTTCGAACTCATTGACGAAATCTTACGATATAGTTCTAGATTTCTACATTGAGTCAAACACTTATTAAGCATTCATGCCCCACTACCTATTCATCATCACAACGATTGCTTTCGTGATGTACGCGGAAGCTCAAGTGACATGTCCAGATGGCATGTTCGCAGTGAGTTCCTGAAGACTACATAGTCTCTATTCAATATCAAAAGCTATTGTAAGCAACCATGAACCTAATTTCTTTATCTTTTAACTAGTAACTGTGTTGTTTTAAAATACATACAAAGAACACTCTAGGTAAAAGTAATTATTTAAGTAGAATAATCTGCTCTAAAATATATAATGTGACTTTAGCCACAAAATACACAACATCTTATCACCTTATAAAGTAAAGTAGCTTACAGGATAGCCCAGGTCCTAAAAGAGCAATCAACTTAAATCAGTTGATTATCAACTCTAATTTCCTCCTTACTCGCTTTACTGACACGCAAATTAGATCTCAAATGGAGGTATGTATAAATATTTAGCACTTTTAATTAAACTACTTTTTGTACAGAAAGTCATAATTATTATCTACTACAGAATGGATAATAAACAATTTATTTATGTATAGTTGGCAAAACAATACTTAGTGATTTTGCAACAGGATATTTGAAGCCAGATAATTTATGCTCTTTCAGCTTCTCATCCAGCGTCTCAGTGCTATAACTCCGGCGGATACGGAGATGCTCGCTAATTCCCATCGCTCCTCTGATAACGAATTGGTCGACATGGTATTCAAGGCTAATAATCTAGTGAAGTATGTTTATCGAAAATATTTTATCGAGCAGTGGTATAAACTCTTATAAGCCTGTATTTAATTATGACTTTCTCCTGCACACATCAATAAAATAGTAGTTTACACTAGAGATTCTTGGTATGATTCAAAATCCGCAAATAAATGTATATATTTCAGCCAACTACTAGAAGCAACAGATGCTGAGCTAGCATCGAATCCTCCTGGCTTGGGTGCTTTAATAATGGACTCTAATGACATAGCTGAGTATCAACAAAAACAAAAAGCTGAACAGATTACAAGCGAAAGACAGCTTTAGATGCTTAATGTAATCAACTAATATAAAATATATTTAAAGAATGTACTTCAATGGAGATGTATTCTGTGGTAAACGTTGACTAGCAACATTTGTCATTATTTGAATTATATTATTTAAGAATAAATGCTTCCTAAAACGTTTTGTCATGTTAGTACTGTTCAATAGTGGCATTTCATCACAAGCCATATTTTTATGATCCTGTTGAATGATAGTTTAGATTTTAAGACACTTTAGGTATGATAAGCAAATCTAAAATGAAACAAAAATATGAAATATAAAATAACGACAATTAGAAATGGTGTGTGTTAGTGCTAAGAAACTAATTGATAATAGATTTTTGAAAAAATTCTGCTACCAATACTACACGGTGATAAAAAAAATTAATTAATTTTGTTCTTGAAGTTGTGATTCACTCTTAGGCTTAGAAAGTTAATTCAAAAAGCAGCGGTATTACTTTTGTTATATGTATTCTCTGGTCATTTAAGGCACATTTGATATTTAAGCATTGATTGAAAAATACCAGATTTTAATATAATATGGATATAGAAAAAGCCTAGTTAAATTCCATCACAAAAAGGTATATTTTGGCTATAATATCCAAGTAATTGGCGATTTAACTCGGCTTAGCGAAATATCGGAAGTGTAATGTATTTTACGTAGGCTTATAAATGAATTCTCACTACTCGCCCATACTATTGGAATTCATTGCTTAAATAATTTATCCTCTAAAATTACTTAACATTTGAAATATAAAAATGAACAAGGATTTGTATCTATTCTTTATTTGCACATGTAGATTGGGGACTTAATCTTTGTAGGAGCGGAATTTATTCCGATGTATAGATGCCTTCGCACATCTTCAGGCGTTTCTTAATTGATGAAACATTATCCACCAATGTCTGCAGTAACCAAATCTCTGCAAATCCAAGAACATACATAGAAGGACATTTTCATTTATGCTGCAGCCTTTAAAAGAGCAAATAAACCATTGTGACTTTTATCTTTATAAGATTTACACTTTGCATTTTTTGTTTCCGCAGATATAATTTAATATCTTAATATATAGGTCATTTAAATAATTCAACAAGCTATATTATTGACTTTTGGTTTTACTAATCTATTCTTTATGCACATATAATTTCATAAGTTAATTTTAGGTGAAATGCCTAGACGTAGATGCACTGAAAAGCAAAAATCAGAGTTGCAACCAACACTGAATAGATTTACAGATTACACTTCAATGCTTGGATTTCGTTATCTCCATACTCGATATAAAAATTGGTTTAGGTTTGACTATAAATTATATCTCTTGAAAATACCTTAAAGTTAATTTATAAAATATAACTACTTGAAATAGTATCTCAGCAATTTATGAATTTAAAGACTAGTATGGGCACTCGTCTTAATATTTTTTGTTGGACTTACAGTATACCAAGTATGTGAACGGATTACTTACTATTTCATTAGGTGAGTTTCTATAAAGTGAGCGTGAACACATGTAACAAAACCAATAACGAGAATGTAGAAACAAATTAATTATAAAGACCATAAAAGAAAGCGTATCTAATTTTTAGGAATCCTCTTTCAACTCGTCGTTCATATGACACTCCTCAGCACATGCGATTTCCCACTATAGGAATATGTAATAAAATGCAACTTAAGTAAGCAGCCTTAATTTCTTTATATTTTGAGAAATGTTTTCAGCCATGCTGGCATTAAAAACATGTTTATTTTGAGTCTACTTATGTAATAGAATACAGCGTGTTTCATAGTCCTGCCCCCGCTAGTCGTTCTAACTCGGGAACCAGCATTTGAAACGTGCGAGAATTTCGGTGTTGGTTCCTGTCCCCTCGTTAGGATCAGCCACACAGAAATTCTCGTGTGTAAATTCTCTTTCAAAGTGCGAGAGATGTTCAGAGAATAGCAGTGTAGGCCACAAGATTCTTCGTCGAATCTAGGTGTTCGACAGAGACAGTTCGTAATAGNCCACGATGGAAACAGCCCTCGCTCCGCAACTCAGATGGTCAACAGCGTTGTCTTGCTAGAATGTTAAGTGCCTGTGAGGGAAACGGCAGTAGTGAGGGAGTAGAGGGAACTCGTTGGCAATCAGCACTCTTCGTGTTAGTGGAAAAGGAACCTAATTCATGTGCGCTAAGAGCTGAAAATACCGTCGAGTATTGAGTGATTTTCGTATAAACTTGTATAGGGTAGACCACAGAATGTTCTCGATCCTTGATTCNATCTGTCATCTCCAATAATTTCATCAAGACTAAAGTTGTTTTGAGATTAATGCAAATGATATTTAAACAAAAAGATGCTAATCGCGAATAGTTGTCATCAACTAACTGCTAGTATATTATTATACTATGCGAGGATTGACATTTTCGAGTATTATTTCTCTTCAAATATGATAACTCTTTTGTATCTACCGAGTGAGAAAGTTTAACAAAATACGACAACAAATGACTTTACTTGTATGGCCAAAAATATCTGGCTTAACTGATACTGTAGTTCATCGAGGTACGTTCTAATCGGATCTGCAGCGCATTTACTCCACACAGAGTTCGTTTCGTTTTCACTGCGAAAACTGAATCTTTTGAAATGCATGGAAATAACACAATCTCCGTGTGTTTATGTACCGGAATATTTCCATAATACAGGCTGAAAGTGTTACCATTATATTCATTGCCATATTCCTTAAGCCTCTTAAAAAATTCAAAAATAAACTAAGCTCTAAAATTGTGATGGAATGTTACAATGTCTTTGTAAAATACAATATACTGTTGTTATTAACTTTTATAGAAGATTTTAGTGGTATCATTTTACTTTAACGCGTTTTTGGCGCAGATCTCAGTGTTGGAATTTTGAAATTGCTTCGAAAATACGAGGGTTTGCTAACCTCAATGTAGCAAAGAACCATTGAAGATTCTTCGCATTGTATGACTGTACACTTTTCAATTCTAGAGAAAGTAAAAAAGCATCTGCCAGAAAAGAAGAAAGAAGAAAATAAGGTCCTAGAATAAAATGCGTTTTTTACTGGAAATTATTGACATTACTATATACTCGTTACGTTTCTCACAGGGCATCGGTTATTGCCGCTCGCGATCCTGCACTCGTTCGTGCAATGTGTTTAGCACACTCTTACGATGGTCAAGTATGTGATCGAACGAATCTACTTATTGTATGATCTTTATGCTCACCCCTAATTCATAAGACTTTAAAAATGTACATACTCTGATATTAAGGTAACGACTAATCGATCAATAATCGATTCATTAAGTTCATTTGATCATATCGATTTATTAGAAGTCCATAAACGTGCTCATCAAAAAGTCGAAGATTTATTTTTAAGGTTAGCATTGAAATAACTTCCTAAAAGTTATGGGATATATTAACTGCAGCTACTATAATTATATCTTCTTTTTAAACGCGTTACAGTTGCGAATTTGGTAAAAGTGGATCATGTCAGGATGATATACATCCGATACTAACGCCACATGGACTATGTTTTGCGGTATCACCAAATATGACAGTTAGACGACCAGGTTATTTGATTTGATTCCAAAGTGTTCACATAAACGATATGTATTTTCTTATTAACATTATCTGGATTATTTATTATCTGAACTTAAAATAGAATATAAATTATGAACTTCAGAGATGATTAAAGCAGATGACTACCCTGACAAATATTTTAGGACCAGAAGCTACCCTCTCACTGCTATTAAACCTAGAAATATATGAAATAATACCGGGTACTGTTGTTGATCCAGGTGTTATTCTTTCCATTTACGATAAAAATGATGCCTTATCACAACAATTCACTGAAGGAATTCATTTAGAGGCAGGAAAAGTGGTCACTATTCCCATAAATGAAGTTCGTAAAGTAAGTAACACTGGTTCTCATAGTTCATATTTAAAAATTAAGTACTTCGAGCTAGTTATATATCTTGAATTGATTTCTCACTTAGATCAGTAAACTTTTCATAAAACTATGATATGCAGCTTTCTCGTTTTTACCAATACTGCGGTCGCCGCATTGCTGAATCATTTTCAAAGGAAGAGTACTCGCTGGCAGCTTGTCAGTGGGCAAACACCATGGATGAGATAGAAGCAAAATGCAAATGTCGCCCAATGAATAGTCCGCATCATAGAATATTCATAGCAGGACATAAAAAGGTACTGTCATCGCATTGATATCTATGTGAGGATTTTTACATCGAAAATAGATGTTCTTTGACTAAAACAAGGCGATATCTATTGTCTACTTAGATGTTGTCTCATTTATCGTTCTATTAATATTTAGGTTAACATGGAAAATTTTACGTGAATAGGACTATATTATTATATACGTTTCATATTTTTATCTTGGACAATGCTGCATTTATGTCTAAAATGACACTGAGAAGTATTCAGTCTCTATTTAAAGATAAAATAAATTTTTGAAAATGCAATATTAAATATTCAGTATTTTTAGGAAAGCTACGTGAAGAATGCGAAAGATAAATCTCGTCGACAAGTTAGTACATGCACTTTACGGCAGGAACTTGATTGTGTTCATAATTACACGGTATGCATAGTGTTGTGGCTTTGCCTAAGACGCTTGAAGTCAGGACTAAGAAATATGTGTGCGCTTGAGAGAGATGGCTAACATAAGTTTATTAACACAACAACAATTATGACGACACGAAGTGGTAACGGTAAAAGTGAGAAGGTCGGAAATAAGTTTTTGATTAAGCTGATCACTGGTTCGGAAAGCTTGCATATTCTCTTATGCTGTCTTTTATACGATCCGTCCTTCATGATTAGTCCACTTTGGCCTGTCGTCTGTTGGTGTTGAATTATTAATTTCTTACAAGCGAACAAATTGTATAGATTTTCATTGCTATTGGTATTACTCTTATGCAATATAATATTGAAACAAATACTGATGTGTTGGATGTTACGGATATAATATTCGTAACACAGTAAACCACTTTCTTTGGTTGAGCAGTTTTATTTAATCGCTTTTATTTAAGTCATCCCAACTTATCGAGGACAACGTGTCTGATTTATGCCCTGAAGACTGTGAAGATGTATCCTTTTCTTCTGTTGTTTTTGGAGGCAAACTAGTAAGTTTATATGTTTTACAATGTGTCATCCTTAGCATACATTTTTTTTAGATTCTTTTTGAAATATCATCCTTGCTCCCAAGTGACTGGGAAGACCAGAAAGAAGCTCGAATGGTTAACTTCCAAGTAAATTTAGAGAGAATTATATATTTATTTAAAGTTATTATTCGGCATATTAATATCAAGATTTCTGAAAAATTGCGAAATTTCCCAGAACTCAAAATTATTCCAAATTACAAGATTTGTTGATTTATTCGATAATAATAGCTTCAACTTTTCGGCTAATCCCATTACAGAAAGCATTAGATGTTATTCCAAACTACAGAATTCCTGTTGTTCGGTCTGTACAAACCTTAGCATAAGGGGCACAAGGTTTCCTAAACATGGCTCAAAAAGTAATTTGTCCAGCTACTAGTAGTTGTGAAATTTCAGGATATCTTAAGCACTATCTAAAATCCTAAATATTTCAGGTATTTGACATTCAGAAAAGCTTTATTAATATGCCATGCATCTCATCGAAGGAAATTCGTACACTGGAAAGAGCATTTAATCAACTGAAATCACATGAGACAGCTTGGGAGCGCTTAACAACGTAAAATTACTTTCTATATATATATATATGTACATCAGTCCTCTAAAAGTGCCATTCTATAAAAATACTTTAAGCTGTTATAAACATTTTATTAATTATACCACACTATTATCCATTTTTAGTTACCTGAAGAGGTCTTTTTCACGTGAGATTAATAGTACTGCGGCTGCTATTGCACTCCAATTGAGTAATGACGCGTCGTTGACTAAATATGTTCCATTTAAATACAATTATTCGATGGTAATTAATAATTTACCTTCATTCTCATTTATTTAGGCTTATTGTTAAACTATACATATATTTCGTAATATATAGGTTGCTCTCTCCCTTCTTCAACTGGGTTTAATGGAGGGTCAATTAAGTAGTATAGAAAGTGTTGACGCTGGCGCATCTTTTTGCCCAATTTCAGTTTTCTGCATTTTTCAACATTTTCAAGGCATTCATTGACCCAAAACATGTCTTAATTC
>JAJAVP010000038.1:710885-723670 GCA_020740425.3 Heterorhabditis indica
CATTGACCGACATCAACCTCGAAGAGTTTGTAAAAGTATTGGGAATCAAGAATTTCCGAGAAATCTTTATGAGAGACACTTTGCCTACTCAAATTAAAGAAAGAGAAGTAGGAATTGTGAATTTAGATTCTTCAGATGGGCAAGGAACTCATTGGGTTTGTTATTCAAAAATTAAAGATAAAATATATTACTTTGATCCTTTCGGATTAGATCCACCATTAGAACTTCAAAAATATTTAAAAGGTAAAGATAAAAAAGCTGTAGTAGAACTCTCCACATTTCAAATCCAAGAATTCAACACTCATCACTGTGGTTATTATTGTCTTCTTGTTCTGAAATTACTACAGATAAATGACTTCAGAAGTACAATACTATCTTTGGTATCTTTGGAAGTATAAAAATATTTAAGATAAAAGATTTGGTTCGATATTAACATTTCCAAAAGCCATAGTGTTGTGACTATTTTTAATAATGTAAAGTTTATGTTCACTAGAATCATTATTTAGAGCTACTTTATTCTGACATTGAGTATGTACTTGATGTTTAATACTCCTAATATTATACTGGGTTTTTCTTACAATAGTTTTATCAAATAAACATTTCCTAAAATCCTCTACTTTAAGTTCATTCTTGACAACATTCTTTTTGACACCTTTACTTTTTTATTCTCTTCTCCTGGTTTTGCTACCTTCGGAAGTTTTGGATTCTCTTTTTCCTCCTGAGTTCTTTTATTGTAATATTCTATGAAATTTTCACGTATTTCTTCAGCAATCTTATAAGCATATTGTTTAGGTTTCAAGGTAATAAGTTCCTTCATAATCAAACCATTCAATTCGTCTTTGAATTTCCCAACAACTTTTTTATTTTTTACTGAAAAGAGAGGATGAAATTCAGGATATTCACTGAAATCAAATTCTTTCTTCAAGGTAGAATCTTTTTGAATATCTTCGTAAATATCAGATGTAAAAATGTCATAGATAAGAGAATCAGTATCTTGGTAACACAATTTAATGTTTTCACCATATTTTTTCTGCATAACATTGTAATGAAAGTCATACATCAACCACTTGCTCAGATCTAAAATAGCAAAACCAACATAAATAGGTTTATCAAGTACAATATTGGTCTTTTCCATTTCTACTCCAACAAGATTTTTATTATACTCTATAGTTCTTTTATGATTAGGTTTTGAAGCTAATTTAACTACTTTATTTTCATCAGTTACTAAACGGACATCAACCCTTTCCCTAACATTCTCCATAGTTTTTCCAAAAACTGAGTTATTCATGAGTTTGAAGAAATCTTTCTCAAAATCATTTTTAGCTTCTTTCCTTAGATTAGTATTAAGTTCAATATAAGGAGCTAACCAACAAGATTCATCAAATTTGATGATTCTACGAATTTTCTTTAACTTCATTCCAAGTTCTAAACACTGCAGTAAGTTTCTATAATGAATTACATATTTTTCTTTGTCAAATAGAGTATTGCATAACTTTCTTTGGGTTCCGATTTTAGCATTTTCTGGACACAGTGGAAAATCATTATGCCGAAGGTGCAATTCTTTGTGATACTCCAGATCTACCTCAAAAATACAACCTTTACCCTGACTTTTTAATCTTTTTATATAATCTGTTATACCATTATTGAGAATATCAATAAGAGAATGATTTTCGAATTCAAAGTTTCCAGTAGGTATTTTTTGACACATTGCCCAACCATACAAATTATTAGCGTCTAAGTACATAAGGTAATTTGATGGTATTGATGGATCGAAGTCTGGAGTGTATTTATTATTAACCTTAGTATATCGTTTGACAGCATTAACCATTCCACCTCTGATACCTTTTCAATCATCTGTTCCAATATAAAGGGCGGCACCCGCGCGCACTTAGTAGAGAGCGTAGCTGGGAGGGCGGCCGGCCCGCGCCGGCCGTGTCTACTNCAGAAGTCCAATAAAGATTACTATATTATATCTGTACTCTGTATTCTCATATAGTAACAACTAGTAATCGTACCATTGGAACGCATCAAGTACATTTCAACATCATGAACCACTTGTAGTTCCACTTTAGTCTTTTTCAACATTGCATCCCAAGCTAAACCAGGACTAGTGAAATACCAACATGGGTCAAGTTCATATTTATCTAAACTAACATTTCTAAAATTCTCAAAAACATCTGCTAAAAGGAGGACATCATTTATCATATAAATTTCAGTATAGTCCTTTAGATTTTTACAACTCATTTTATTCCAAACTAGTTTTGCATAAAGATAATCCTTAGTACTGCAAGATTTTCCATTAAGGTAATCATAGAAACTTTCCATATTTGGTAGTTTTATTTCTTCATATCGCTTAAAAGAATCCATGTACTCATAAGGATACACACCTTTTCTCTGCATTAATTCAAATTTCTCTAAATTAGAATAGTAATCTCTACAAATACTCATTTGATCACTGCTCATGTTTTGAACAAGTTTATCTAATGATGAAGGCATGAAAGAAAAAGAATCTAGGAATCTACATTCAATTCTGTCATATATATTCTCTGTTAGCGTAGGTAATTTGTAACTGAAACTAATAAATTTTTCAGTATTGCTAGAAATATTTTGAATCTCAATTTCATTTTCATTCAAGTATTTAGTGCTTTCAAGACATCCTACGATAAGATGAGAATCATATCCTTTAAGATTGTGAAAGAAAACTGGAATGAAGTTATTCTTCCTTTTTCGTATATTGCATGATCCACATAGAGGTCCACGATATTCTCCAGTCCAATGATCATGATCTCTAACTTTAGTTGTTTTCATATTACTAGAATCATACTTTATTTGACAATTAGGACACTCGTTGTTCATATCAAAATCAATCCATTCTTCTTCACTCATTTTTCTCATTTTCTCAGTAGAAAGACTCATAATTTCTTGAGATATTTGAATAATGTATTTGTTGAACTCTAGAGCAGCATTATACCCAATATAAGATTTGATACTATACATTTTTTTGGTGAAAGAATCAACTACTACAACACAGAATCCAGCTGGAATATGTTTTCCAACATTAGTACTCCAAGATTTGTTCGGATCATCGAGAGTTCTATGATATCTTTTGATAATGCTTTCGAAGTCTGCATAAATGACGAATCTGTGTTTTTGAGTTTTGCTTATGTTTTCGAATTTAATGGATTCTTTTTTAGATAATTTATGTTCCACAGGCTTATTTCTACCGCAATCTTCAATGTGGTTATTATAACTTTTCCAATTATTATAATAGCAATGACATCTAATGCAAAACATTTTTTGATGTTCTCCTCTTTTGTTAAGTAGCTTATTAAGATTTTTGATTAGTGAATAGTGAGAGTTTCCAAGATCATTTTGGTGATAAAGTAAATTGATGATTTTCTTTTCACTAGTATTATTAGAGATTCTTCGTGAAGGTCGAAGTCTATTTATTATACCATTTTGGATACATTCAAAAACATTGACGACAAGATTATTCATCTTTTCAAATTTATCAATATCTTTGATTTTCATTGGAAATTCAATGCCATCAAATTTCAATTCATTTTCATGATTTTTGTATTTAGAAACTCTTTCTGCATCTCGATCAGCAGGATGTAGATGAGCCAACACAGACCACATAAAACACTTATTGTCATTATTCTTGACATTTACCACAGCTTTTTTATTTTTGATCCGGTCAGGTAGTTCGATATATGCAGAACCACTAGGTGAATTACAAATAGTTTGATTCATTTGAAGATAATTGATTCCTGAAATAGTCCAACCTGATCCGCGTGCTTGTAAGTTCTCCATGTTCAATAGTAATTCTTGACAAGCATGTTGATAATACTCAACTCGATCTTCACCAACACATAGTTCTTTAGTTTTTGAAAATACTGCAAAACTTTCTTCTTTAGACTCCTTTGATTGTCTAAATTCAAGTTTCAAATATATTTTGACTGAAGTATCGCTTCGGATGTCATTAATTACAGAATTTTTGTTCTTTTCGAAGAAAGAATTCATAATTTTTGTAATGATTTTCATGTAGTAATCAATTCCACGATTTTCAAAAAGGTAAAAATATTTCTCGAAATTCAAAATTTTACTATTGTTTTTATAAGTTGTAGTTCTTACTACTCCACTCATACTCTCTTTATAATCACTAGAAATAAGATCATCATAAGGAAATACTTCGTTAGGCGTAATCAAAATTTCCTTAGAAGTGTGATCAATTGGAACATCTCTAGGTTCAGCTTGGTTGGTGTGTAAATTATTCCTAATGAAAGTTAGAAGTTCTGGTTTACTCATTGCTTTAACTTGTTGTGAATTAAGAATTCGTTTACTTTTCACATTATTACTTAGGATATTAAGAATTCTATTGACTTCTTTACGAAGATCATCTCTTGACATTGAATAGAAATGATCCATCTTTCTCAGAAGTAATTACTTTTTCAAATTCTAGAAGGAGCCAACAATTCCTTTTATATAGAAAAAAAAATTTTAAAGAAAAATTTAGAATTCAGATTTTTAAATTCCATTGTAATTAACTCAAATCTTTAAACTTCATAATGAAGTCAATAATTTCTTGTTTTCTCATAGTTTGGATTTCTCTAGATTTGAGGATATATTTTCTCAATTCACTTCCAATCATTGCAACTTTTCTACGAACTTCATCTCTTTTCATTTTATTTAGATCTTCTTCACTTATTAAGTCCCTTCTTGTAGAAAAAGCTTCAGTAATTTCTTCCATTTATAAATACAATTAATTTTTCAAATAATTAATTCTAGAATAAATTGAATTCTCAAAAATGTTAGGACCTAGATTCCCTGGAGTCGTAGAAATCTATGATCCTCGAAAAAGAAATGAAATTGTTCAAACCTACTTAAAAAATAGAAAAGAACATAAAATCAAAAATAGAGAAGAAAGAAGTAATCTGGAGAGTGTAGAAGATCATAGAATTGAAGTATTCAAACCAATATTAGAATCTAATAAGAAACTACAAGAAGAAATAATTGATGAAAAGAATAAAATTGTTCAAACACTTAATTCATTTAAAGGAGTTTCTTCTAATTCTCCTGCTATCCTACCTAATTCACAACATTCAGCAACTCCTACTAAACAAATCCAATCTGCTACTCCAAATAAACCAAGTTCTCCTTCATTCAAACCAGAGGTTCTAGGAATCGAAGATTCTACAATCAAAGTTTCCAACTTAATTGCAACTTACCTACAAGATCCTAGAGATAAAAGTAATGCAGGATATTCAATAAGATACTCCGAAGGGACGAAGGGATATACAATTGGAAATGAAGATGTATCATTTGATGATAATACAATGGAAATCAATAATTCCGTTTATGTAGCAACTCCTGGTCTAATGGAATTATTAACTAAAAAATCTCCTGATTTGAGTAAGATTAAAAAAGATGATACCCAAAATTATCGAGAAATCTTACTTTGCTCAGATGCTTTATATCAAAAATTTGAAAAAGTAGTAAAAGATATAATGCTGATGCTAGTGATAAATGGGAATTCATTAAGGAGAATTATTTCACTTCAAAGCAACCAACTGTCACAACTAAAGGATCTGCTTCGCAACTTCCTTCAGGAGTGCCTTCGGATTCACTCGTTAATTATAAAGGATCTTCTATTAGCGTCAGCAAGTGTGAATATTTGCCTTCTGATCTTAATGGTCTTATGGAATCACTTCAACTGAGTATTGGTTCTTATCAAGCTGGTAATAATGGAGAATTCAACAAAATTCATGCTATTTTAGATGAATTACTCCGTCAGAAGAAGATAAAAAAGAAAGAACTACCAGGCATATATTTGAGTATAGGACTGTAAATCCAACGACCTAAAGGAGTATCGGTCTTTAGACCAAAGCATTATCAATGAGTATAGGATTGTAAAGATCAAAGATCTCCGGATTCTTCGAATTTATAAATCCAACGACCTAAAGGAGTATCGGTCTTTAGAGCGTAAGCAAGCTTCCTTGAAGTGTTCCAAAAGCATTTTCAATGAGAATAGGATTACTTCCGGAACGGTAATTATTCCTTTGATATTATATGTTTATATTTATCAGTAAGATCTTTGAAAGATTTTGGTTTTTGATTTATTAAATTTATTGTGTTCGTATTCAATCTTGCGGATCCAGGAGTCGAAGACTCTGTATTTAGTATATCTGGTAATTTTTTTTGATCTTTCGAATTCTTTTTTTCCATGTTTTTTGATTTGGTATTGATTACAGAATCTTCGATTCCTAGAACCTCTGGTTTGATAGTATATCTTCCTGATGAATCTCTTGGTATAACAACATTAAAAACTTTTGTATTATATGGAATGCTATGCAAATTCAGATACTTTTTTATTGTTTTAGGATTCACACCATATTCTTTTTGAAAAGATGATATACTGTTCTTTATGAAATCATATTCTTTTAATGTAGTGATTAATTGATTTACATCCATTCTTAAAATGATTACTCTTCTAGGAAGCTTTTGCTTACGCTGCTTTCGCTATTTATATAAGAAAAATAATTACCAAGTACCTTATACCTTACCTAAAGCCTGATTCCATACCTAATACTATACCAAAATCCTTACCACATTCCTTGAAAAAATAATTCAAGAAATTTTTATATTATAAATAAGGATCTTCCTACAGAATTTCAGGAATGGAGAAGTCAATGCAAAGATTTTTACCATCAGAAGATGAACTAGATGGTTTGGATAGAATCATATCTGAGATTCCTGAACTACAAGAATGATTTCTTCAAGTTCGTATTCATTGGATCAAATCATCAATGGTATTGATAAGTTAGAAATCCTAGATAAACAAATGAAGTTATTTGCTAAACAAGTTTTTGTTAATTTCCAAAAATCTTATGTAACCAATCAAGTATATAAATACAAGTGTTTCAAAAATCAAGATCTTATAGAACAATTACTAGAACGAGAAAAACAATATAAAGCTATAATCCAAAAACAATCTGAAAAGCATAATGACACCTCAGGAATGGATGAAATGAATAAAATGTTTAGCACTTTAGTCATTAAACCTGACAAAGACCAAAAACTTTCAAAATATACTTCTAAGAAAATGAAAGATCTCAAGTCATTTGAGGATTTCCAACCTATTTTCCAAATAGAAGGTTCAAATGAATATACAAAAGAAGAATTAATGAATATGAAAAGCAATCCTAAGAAAGGACCTATGTTCAAAGGAGTTAAAAGTATAAATGTTCAAAACTCAAAAGAAGATACAATTGTTATCAAAAAGTGACACTTTTCTAGGTTTCTTTAGAAATTAGAAATCGAAACACGGCGTAAGCAAAGCTTCCTAGAAGTGTAAGCTTCCTTAGAAGAAATAAAAATACTTTAAGCATTTTCTAAATTTTCCTTCATCAAGATCACTAGTCTTATCAATTGTTAAGAAAGAATACTTTTCTTTCCATACTTCTCTAGTCATTTCAAGGAATTCTGACTTTGGGATTTCACTAGCGTGATCCCTGTAGATGTAATCGAGATTCAATTTATCTTGTGGAAAAATTATAAAAAGATTAGCATTTTCTCTAATAGTATTCTTTGGTAACTTAATATAATTCTGAGAAATATAGAAACAATCTACCCCAGAGTGTCTTCCTCGAGTATAATATTGTTCTATTTTATTTTGTTTTTCTAATAAAAGATCATCAAATATTATTAAAGTTTTCTTATCTGGATCAAGGGAAGAAGGGTCGGGAATATCTTCTAGAGATTCTGAAGTTTTTACTTTTATTATTGGTGTTGGATCATTTTTTTCTTCAATGATAAAATTCTGACGGTGAAAACATTCTTTAATTTCTTTTTTACTCAATCCATTTTGGAATCCATTAATAAGAGCTTGATAACAAGGTTGAAACAACGTACTAGAAAAAATATAAAGATTATTGTAATCAAGATATTCTTCTCCTCTAAATTGATCAAGGAGTAAATTCATTAACAAATTGGTCTTTCCGCATCCAGATTTTCCAATAATACAACCTCGAATTGATTGAGGAAGTAAAGGATTGTTATTTCTCTTGGAATAATAATCTTTAACTGAATAATCACTGAAATCACTCATTGCGTAAGCAAAAGCTTCCTAGAAGTATTTATTTAAAAGTTTGAAAAAATATAAGATGAAATCAATTATTTAAATAAGTTGACACTTCAAAGATCTGCAAGATATTCACCTAGTGAAGGAAGACAATGACAAGTCTCTTCTTGAATTTATATCGAACAAATGAAAAGACATTTCAATTTCCACAAGATTTTAAAATTAACTCTATTGGTGTAGTAAAGATTGATGGAATTTTAGATACTCCACAATGTTCTAATGCTAAGTCTCTTGTTTATCTATCATGCAATCTTATTTGTGATACTTTCATTGATGAACGACAAAGTAATATCATTTGCAAGTTTCCTTTAGATTCGAGTTTAGTAAAATATGAACCAATAAACTTAATTTATCATCGAAGTGTTAATAATTGTAATTCTTTAACATTAAAACTAGTGGATGATAAAAATAACCTCATTGATTTTAACAAATGTGATCTTCATATCGAATTACACCTTAAAAGTTTCTAAATCCTCTTAAAACCAGATCCACTTTTTAGAGCTCTAAGAAATGCTGCATTCTTTTTACTCAATCTTTCACCTTTGAATCCTTTGGATCCTTTGGATCCTTTAGTATTCACAGTATTACTTCCTCCAGTTTTTACATTTTCAACTTTTTTATTTTCTATTATCTCCGAAGTCTTAGTTTCTTCTTTTATGTTTTCAATCAATTCTATTTTATCTTTCTCTTTTGGAGTTATAATAATGAAACTCCTTTCGGAACTTGATGTCCTTTCGGAACCAGAATTGAAGAATCTCATTCTATTAAAAATTTAATAACTATAAAAAGTTTGAAGATAAAATAGAAATTTTCAATTTAGTCTACAACAAGAGATCTTCTATGGTTTACATTGAATTCTTGCAGTTCGAGATCATTATTTCCTCGTGTATAATTTCTGTTTTTAAATTTTCTATTAACGAATCCTTCTGATTTAAAAAATGTCTTAGGAGAAAGAATTAACCAAAATGATCTAATTATAAATATATAAAAAAGTGTTGCGGATATAGTTACATAAATCCTCCAAATTTTAATGAAATACTTCTGGAAAAGCTATCAACATCATCTAATATTTTATGAGGAATCATACCATCTTGCCTATTTGAGTGCAACTGAATGGATACATCAGCTTTTTCGCGCATCTCATTTATTAGTTCTTCCTCAATATTAGTTTTTGTATCAAGCAGGATGTGTTCATGGAAGATTACTTTGTTATCTAAGAAATTTAGATCGAACTCTTCGAAATTCTTAAAGTTAGTTACATTTCCAATCACAGGATGAAGGTCTAAATCACTGCTAATTATTCCTCCTTCACTAGTTGCAGATCCTTGTGAGTAATACCAAATTTTATCTCCTAGATTCTTTATTTTTATAGGAATTTGTCCTTGAGTAAGAGCTAAACTTGACTTGAATCCATCAAAATGAGTTAGATCTACAAACTCAATTTCCTGGTCTTCTAAATATTTACAAAATGTTACTTGTACGACTTCAGCGTTAGCAAAGCTTCCTTGAGAAGTATCAGTTACGAGTTTAACTCTTATTGCTGAATGATTTAGTTGTTTTTGAATATATCTTCTAGGATTTTTTCTTATTAGTGTTTCAAGAAGAGAAGTGTGTTCATTGAAGATATCACACATTACTTCAGTTGTATGACGTAGTAGATTATTTGATTTGTTCTCAAGGTATTGAAACTCTCCAGCTGCTTGAAAATCTGAGTAAACTTGTCTCCTAGTTCTATTACCTCTTCTAGATTTTCTATTTTCCAATTCTTCTAGAGCATATTTAGCAAATTTAGTAATGTATTCATCATAACTTGGAAAATTATCACAGGCTTCTTTTTGTTTTACGAAATCGGAGATTTCTAGATCTTTAGATTTTAAGTAAACTTCATAACTTGGTACCTTGGAGCAATCATTTTTGATATTTGAATATTCTTCATAAGTTGGTAGTGGGAAAGGTTCTTCTAAACTTTGATTCGTAGATCTTTTGGTTCTATTTTCGACTTTTTCAACTATTAAAGGAGCTTGCGATGTAGATACTTTAGCTAGTCTTTCTATTTTTTCTTTTTTTCTCTTCTCGAACTCTAGATATTGCTTCATTTTTTCTTCTCGCCTCCTTTCAAACTCTTTAAGTTCTGCTCCATATTTCTCTCTTGCTTCTTTATCTTTTTGGATTTGTTCTTGTTGTCTTTTATAATATTCTTCTCTTTCTTTTTGATACTTCTGAGGATTCATGCTGATTTCTTGAAGACTTGGAGCTTGCGATCCTATAGGAGCTTGCGGTGCTGCTGAAGAAGTTAGAGCTTGTGGAATAGGAAGTTTTTGAATTTCTCGAATTTCCTTGACTGCAAAACCTTCATCACTAACTATTAGGTCAAGATTACAATCTCTCACAATTTTGTTTTTATTTAGATTTAAAGCAATCTGATTTTGACTATTGATCCATAAACCATTATTGTAAACTCCATCTAGTTTTCCAATTGAAATGTATTGACAATTTTGATCTTTATTGACATCCCAAACCATGATTTCATTAATCTTCCCAAGGTCACAATAACCATCTTGATACTTACAATTACTCATATCAGCTAACACATTGCTAGGACGACTTTGATTGAAATGAGAATAAACCTTTGTCTCAATGATAACACAATTTTCTTTGTAATATCTTTTAGCTGAGAAGAAACTAGTGAATCTATTTGGATATTCTTCATTCACTTTATTATTTGTACTCCACAATCCACTGCTTGCAGCTTTACTTAAAGTTCCATATTCGCATTTCTTATTTGCAATCCATTCTCTACATTCTGCAAGACTTATAGAATGATGATTCAATTCCTTTTCTACTAGATGCTCATATCCAGAAAAATCTGTATACATTGATACCTCACTAATTAATTTCTTACACAAATTAGCATCACTTGAATATTCAATGATGTTGGGTTTATAGACTTCATAACTTACTACTTCTGATTGACTGTTTAGTACTTGGTGATAATTACATTTGTGTAATTTCGGTAATCTGAAGTATTGAACTGGTGCACTAGAAGTACAAATGATGCTGGCACTTGCCAGAATGTCATGATATGAGAATATAAAGAAAAAGTAGAATTGCAATAGATTCATTTAGCAAAAGATTGTATTTAACTTAGAAAAAATTTATTCTAATTAAATTGAAAAGTCGGAAATGACTGCATCAACAGAAGCTGTTGATAGAATCCTGCTTGTTGATAGTCCAATTATTCAGGATACTTCAATTCAAAAAGAGAATCTTGTTAGTATATTTCCTTCATCTGGTTCTAGTTTAAACCAACATGGTGAAATAAATTTTATCATTGAAACTTGTGATCAATACCTCCTTCTTCATAAATCTTATATTTATTTAGAAGCCTCATTGACTAAATTGGCTGCCGCAGGGTCTGCTTTGAGTGATTCTGATGAAGTATCATTAACAAACAATGACCCTATGTTCTTATTTGATAGAGCAACTTATTCAATGGATGGTATGCAAGTTGAAAATGTCATTGATCCTGGAAGAGCATCACTGATGAAAGGACTTCTCACTTATAGTTCAACAATGAATAAACAAAATACTTTTGGTTGGATTTTGGAAACAAAAGATATAATGACTTACAAAATAAATAAATACACTAAGAATAGAAAAGGTTCTTTAACTTTTTGTATTCCATTGACTCATATTTTCGGATTTGCTGAATGCTACAACAGAATAATTTATGGAAGAAAAGATCAATTATCACTCTACAGATCACCTGAAAACAAAAATTCTATTATATCCTCGGATCCCACTAAATTTACAGCTAAGATGACAATTAATAAACTACAATTTATAATTCCTAAAATTATGCCTAGTCTTGAAATGCAAAATAAGCTGTTGAATTTATTTGAAAGCAATAAACTCATTCAAATGCCTTTTATTTCTAGACAATTTGAGAGTTATAATATCCCAAATGGTAATCGTGAATTTACATGGAAGTTAGGAACAAAATATGATAAGATAAAATACCTTATCATAGCATTTCAAACTGCTAGAGACAATAACTATCTAAATGCTGCAAAATTTGATAATTGTGGATTAGAAGAAATTTATGTTGAACTAAATTCAGAAAGATATCCATATGAATGCTTAAAATTTGATTTTGATAAATTCAATGCGGTTCAACAGTACAATTTTGCCAAAGAATTCAGAAATAGTTATTACGAATCAGTCAAAGATTATATTTTCATGGAAGAAGATGTCTATTATTATTATTATCCACTTCTAGTATTCGATGTATCTAAACAAAATGATAGAATCATTCAATCTAGGCCAGATGTTACAATAAAAGCAAGTTTTAATAGAAACATTGCTCAAAGTACTAAATGTTACTGCCTTATTTTGAGTGAAAATATTGTTGAAATCAAGGATAATCGGGTTAAGGTGGTCAGNTGTTATAAATTCCATCCTGTTCTCCAATCGAAATGTATTGACACTTCTGATCATTATTAACATCCCATACAATGAGTTCATTCTTTTCGGTTTCACAGAAACCATCGGAATATTTACAATTATTCATGTCAGCTAAAACATTTGATGGACGACTTTGATTGGAATGCGAGTAAACTTTTGTCTCAATGATCACACAATTTTC
>JAJAVP010000038.1:727477-772957 GCA_020740425.3 Heterorhabditis indica
TTTCCGTTAGTTAAACTTTAAGTTTCTACTTCTTGTATGTATAATATATATTAAATGAACATTTAATTTTAGGCACAAGCTCGCCGTTTTCAAATAGACTTTAAGACTATTTGCCATGATATCAATGAAAAGTGAGAATTTGATTTCTAATTATTTTTTATTTTTATTTTGCTTTATTGTTTAATTTATATGCCTTAGACACGCTCTGGGAATAGATATAGACACGTTGGAAGTCTTGACCGCTGCTATTACCCAGAAAATTGAGGAACTTGATACTCTTCTGGGACATCAATCAGGTATGCAAAACCTCTAAACTTTTTGCTTTTATTCTATAACAATTTTAATGACAATATTCCTATTTGATAAATTTAAAACTTTTCCTAGAATTATTAAAAAGATTTTGCGTTTAGTTCGTGGCCACCTCGATCCAACAATTCGTACACCGAAGGTTCACGCAGTATGTCTTTTTTTTTCTATAATTTTGTTAACGATTATAATATTAGACTAATTGATACATAAGTGTTTACCAATCATTTGATAACTGAGTATTGTATTTAGCGTTCCGCGTTACCAGCAGTCGTACTGAGACTGAAGCGACAAGTCAACGCTGCTTGTATTCTCGCTGATGTTACTCACCTGGGTATTTTTTAAATATTTTTAGAATGTTTGTATATTTTGTATTTTGATTAATGACATGTATTAATTTTGTTTTATAGGCCCAGAGGCAAATGAGAATGAAGCTGAAGTGCTATCGAGAGTAGAGCAGGTGCTGGATCGACTTTATGACACAATTTCGCCGGAAACATCACTTCGTGGTTCTGGAACTGACTCCGACTGAAGTTCTGGTTGTTATTTATTTTTGTCGATAATATTATGAGTCCTGATAAATATTGTATGATATAATAATGTTCCTCAACACATTTACAGCTTGTCAAACAAGAACTAGAGGTGAAGGAGTTTGTTGATTACAATACCAACTTCTCTTGGTAGTTGTCGATATCCGTTTCACAGAGAGTATTTCTAAAGAGCCTTTAAGAACTAAGGGTTATGAAAATGTTTGAGAAGCTCCAACTACAGCCAGTTACGTTTCAGGTCTTTCTTCAGAGTAGTCATTTATTAATGTTATTTTTATTTGAAAATGTTGAAAAGCTGAAATTTGAAAAAAAGGGGGTACTGGGCAAAATGGACAACAGCTGCGCCAGTCATTTTTTTGGTCATTTTTCAAAAATGTCTGGTTTTGAGTCTTAATTCTGTACAAAACCCAGTTACTTACGGAACTTTTACAACTTTTTACGTCTTTTGACTTTAACCCGTTTTTCTACGCGGTCGCCCAGCACTTTCTATACTACTTAATTAGCTCATCCGCAAGGATTATTTGGACTACGACTAATGGATATGGCAACGAAACAGGCCATTATTAATTTCGGTAGTCCAGAAGTTCTGTGTAAATATTACAAAATTAGTTCATCTCCCAACTATAAAATATGTTTAGTTATTCCATTTATTCAAAAAATGCGGCAATGTATCGTTAAACTTCATGACAAGCCAGATAAGGCCAATGAGGTAGTGCAAGGATGTAGGAAGGTATATGTATATGATAATATTTAAAATGTATTGTAAACGAATATGTCGCTTGTTCATATATTTATGGATAACTATAGTGTCCTGTTAGATGCGAAAACAGTCTACACGTTCATTGATCCCTCATCACTTGAGTTCCAAGAGTATGAAGACAGAGCAAATCGTATTGCTTCTGTGTTACAAAACATATATTTAAATAGAGTCAAAGTACTTGACTGGCATAATTACGAGATAAATCTAAAAGAGTTCGAAATACTCTACAGGTTTGAGATTTAATTATCAAATATTGTGAATATTGAAGCAAATTACTGCTTAAATCTCCATTTCTAAAAAATCAGAACTAATTACCGTTTTTCAGAGAAGGTGGAAGAGATAACACTGGGATTCATGATCTTATAAAGCTCCGAAAGTTAATGCTGACTGATTTGATAGAAACAGTAAGTAGTTTAGGTAATATTCAAGGCTATTTTGTCCTTTGTTTTATTTTATTTCTTTATTCTTCGAATTCATTTGTTTTTCCAGACTACCGATAAATTGCTATTCAGATCGACTCTCTAGTATCTGTAATTGAGAATGGATTGAAGGCGAGATCAAGGTTCCTGCAGAAAATCTCTCTCCCAGAAATATCACATAGTACAACTGAAGGAATACGAAATACAATTATATGTTTACGAAATATTACCAAGCATATTTCCACGCAAAAGTTGAGTTAAGAACACTTGAGATATATCAGTCAAAAATTAAGGTATATAGTAACGACTGGATGAATTTTACCGTTTTTAGCTGTCCTGATATATAATTTTTTTAAATAAAGTCATTCAGTAGATAAGCTATGCAAATATAAATCATTTGTACTAAGCCGAAATAATTATATTTGTAGAAAAGCTCCTTTGTTCGTGGGGAATGGCTGACGAGGATCCAGCGACAAGTTGAAATTGCACAGTCTTACTTAGCAACACCCCAGTATGACCAGTTAGTTAAATATTTTCATTCTATCTATTCATTTCTAAACGGGAATTATTAGTTTTTCTTCTGAAATATATGCAAGATCCCAAAATATACATAAATTACTATCTATAGTCATAGTTGTTTTTTTTCATATATCTGGTTCAAATTGAGATCGAATTCTTGAAAAAAACCTCTAAAATCATAATTTTATAATATTTGTTTACAAAACTGACTTTCATTATAATATATACCTGATTCTAAAGTTTTTTTCCTGAAATATGATTCATATAGTCTACACTAAACATTCCAAGAACGACTGAACGAAATTTTTCCGAATGTTTAGTAGCTTGAATAGATAAGAGAATGTTAAAACTAATTAACCTTATTATTGAACTTATTCCGAGAACTAGTTTGCTACTAAACGAGATGAATAATTCGTCCAACTAGATGTTATATGCCGGCTCCTTTTGAGTTTAGTTTGGAGTCTCAGTATTCCTCTTTCTATCCCATCTACGGTGTGGCGGCTGCTGATGTTGTGCTTAGGCAGATTCCACAATAATTAAGTCGTTGGAACACAGTGCAACTCACCTTAGTTTAATAATGACAATAAGTAATTTAAGAGTTATTTATAGTTTCCTATCCACGTCAAAAGTGAAAAATAAAAAAAGAAGAGCGCTTAAAGCACACTTTGAGCAAATTTATGTCCAATATCAACTAAGTCTAAAACTAAGATAATTACCCTCAACATAAAGCGTTAAAGCTTTGTTTTTAACAGACTAAAAGTCCAAAATTAATCTCGAAAGATATTTTTGCCATTTTATATGAATTAATTATCTGTTAAACAATATTTATTTTGTGCACAAAGTATACATTGGATTTATCTAACCAATTTGAAATGTTCCATACAATATTTTATTATTTCAGAGTTAATTTACTTCACATCAAGCTATATTTTGCCCATTTTAAGCAAGAGACGATAATTCAAGAACGATCGTACAATGTTTCTTTTACTGGGTAAGTATATATTACTAAATATTTATATATACATGCTTTTTATATATTATACAAATTTTCCAGTATATTTTAGAAATGCTATCTCATGAATTTACTTATACTCTAAGCTAAAATATTTTTGACCTCCAAAAGCATTAGTTTTTTTAAAGATTACAGAATATAAAACACTTTTAATTCAACCGAAATAGGAGGAACTATTGGCCTCTACGTAGGCGCAAGTTTATTGACTGTCGCTGAAACGATCGTGTTCTTTTTTGAGAAAAGGACTACTGTGATTATCAAACCTACTTATATTTAGTGATTTTGATAAACGATTAAATATTGCCATAAATTTATCTAATTTTTACATTTTATAGCGTGAATAGATACAGGAAGCCTAGAGAATGGGAAAGACATCAAATCCATATACCACACATGTGTTTAGGCTTATACTTATTTTATAAATAATTGTTGATATTTACAAGAGTTTAAACAGAAGCATTCTTTAATGAAACGCAAAATTCCGAGTATTCTTAGCTAATTTTTTCTTCATCATGTAATTATAACGAAGACATTCCTTTATTAACATTATAGTAATCACGGCGTATTCCCAAAAGTAATTAATGCTTTAAACTGATGACAGTAAGAAAATCATTGTCTATATATTCAGTTAGAATTCAATTGACAGAGAGCCAAACCTTGTTGGTAGTAGTAGATACTTTCCTACTATCTTCAATTTTTAATCAATTAGCCTATGAGGTAAACATTATCAAGTTAGGTAAGACCCAAGTCGACAAGAAATAATTTGCTTAATTCATTTCATATTATATTATTATGCAACCAAAAATCCGTACTTCACAAAAGAAGCTAGTTAATTTATTACCTTAGATAAGTGGCTTTTCAACTTACTCGCTTCAAATTTTCATGACTTCAGATATGACTAATCAATATTGAGAATATGCCTATTTTCTTTACTTAATAATATACTAATTTGGGATGTGACATGGTAGCACTTTTCTATAGACCTAGAACATAGTCCGAATAAATAATAAATAAATTAGTTTTTGAGTGTCTTTCTATTTTTGGGAAAAAAATCTAAATCGGAGCAAATTCTGATTTTTCAACTTTCGAGATAACGTTTTGCTTATCTGTTCTCCGGAGATTTTATATACATATGTCACATTCTATTCAAAGAGATCAATAGTTGCGGGTAGTGACAGATATCAGTAATAAAGATTGAAAAGTTTAAGTATCCCAGCACGATAATTAGAACTAAAATAGGTAGAACTGTGAATAAGTATTATGATCTGTTCAGTAATCATTTTCTATTTTTGTTGTAAAATACAGTCAAAGTTTGGGCTAACTTTTGCAAACGCTGAAATGCCATGACTTGGCCTTCATAAAAACTTTTCCATTAGTAAATTAATCCGAAATTTTCCCGATGAAACATTTCTAACTTACTTAATTATAAAGAAAATAAATATATTTGCAGATATCGAGAGATTGACAGGAATCGCTGCATACGTCTGCAGATTGGTAGAGCTACCAACTTCTGCTTCGTCATAAAGTGAGATAAGCAAGCTCAACAGAGTTGTGACGGACCAGCCAAATATTGTAACTAACACTGTTACCAAAATTGAGGTGGATACATTCCTAATGCTTTGTTCTGTAAAATACGAAATCAGGAAATGGAGAAAGTATATTTCTATTGAGCGGTTATTATGCCTTGTAATTTGTCGACTACAGTATACCAAAATTTGTACTAGAATTGTTTTTACCATAAGTTTATTTCTTGATTTTCCAATATATTATGAAATAAACAGTGATAATAAGTAAGTTGATGATAACTCCTGACAAACTGAATTCATTTATTATCGATATTGGAATAGATTGCTGCATGCTACAAGTAACCATGCTGTAATGAATCTGTTTCAATACTTTTATTCTTTTTATTCTTTCTACAAACTTACAAGTCCGTCAGATTGAAGTAAACTTCAATCATAAAGTAGAGTAAAACCACTAGTGGTGGAATATGTAAAGCTACTGTATAGATTATGCATAGATTTTCATTATTCTGGATCAATCTGTATCTGAAACAGATTTCGGAATGCATGAGGTGACGACAGTTATTATTTGACACTGCCGCAGTAAGTCGGAATGCTACGACTAGGAATTGCATACCCTCAATATTAACATGCTATTAATAGCAGGAATAAACTTTTTAAAACTAGTAGGTATCATTAGTCGAAATATGCCTAAGGGTGCAGGTGGCAAACAATAGAAGAAGAAAGTTTCTGTTCCACTTATATCGATTATTTAAGAAATACTTACTTTGGTGCAAAAGTGATCGCTATCAGTCGATCAAAGCCCAACATAAGCATGATAGTATTGGATGTAAATACGCCAATTAGAAATGGAAATTCCACGTAGAAGCAGGTGTACTGCTTCATCACCACTGGAATAACATACAGCATTGCTCTATGACTTTTATCTTTCTTGAAAGATAAATTTATTGTTTTAAAAGATGTTATTGTCAGGAACTAGTTTTTGTTCTATTTGTTCTGATGTTTTAGGAAAAATTGAACTTTCTAGAAGTGGGAACGTTTACACACTGAATTACCTGCTGTAAAAGGATAAAAAAGAAATATTTGCTGTGGGGTGTTTTCATCTTAACAGTTCATTAAATTGTTAGCTAATATAAAAAGCAAACGGAAATGATGGATCTATATCGAAGATTTCTATTAATGTCGTTGTTTGTATTCACCAAAATTTATATTTAAAAATTATAAATTACACCACGTACACGTAAACCATTGTGAGAACAATAGAAAAATTCTGAAACATCCATGAAGCATATCCATCAAGCACATAGTTGAGATTAAGATAGTACTTGTTGAACGCAAACTTCTAAATTCGTCGTACTATTATTAGTAAGCTTAGAAGTATCATTTCTGGCTAAATTTTGAAATAAAATAGTGGGTCCCTTTGCGTCGGACATGTCATATAAAGAGGTTCTGCCGTCTTGTTTAATACTTATAACAAATAAAAAGCCGAATTCTGGCTGGGAATCTAATGGTTATCAAGAACACATTTAGAATATGAGTGACTAAACGAACCGATCAGCAAAAGGAGTTATGAACATGATAAAGTTGCCTATAATTCCAATAACTATAATTGCATCATAAATAAATAATAGGTAAGTAAGCATTACGAATCTGCAATTACAATGCCTGAAGTACGGCGGTCACCACATAGCATCAAATACAATATAATTTTCATATAATGTTTGTACACTGCAAAGATCACTGAGAATCTTTTTCAAAAATTTTGGTGGTACTAGTAAAATAGTAGCTTATTTATATCCTTTTGTTTTAATATATCATTATTAAAGTTATATACGACATAGAGTAACGTTGCATAGCTAGGGGATCAAATTGCACAGAAGAGCAACTTTTTGCTCTCTCGTCCATAGCTTCTTTCAGAACGGGAAATTTTGCAAAATTAAATGGAGAGTGAAATTACCATTAAAATCTCCATTCATACCAAATTTTCTATTTTTCTTCTCTTTATAATAGGTTTTTTTTCAATTTTGTAGTAGTAAAAACTCATTTAATTATATGGCTTAACTGCTCATGAGATTTACTTGTTATCGTAGCAAACAGATTTGGTTACAAAGAGAACAATCAGAAAATTTAGTATGGGCTAGATAAGAAATTTAAAGCCGGCTCCAGCTTTCCTTTGAGATTCGCAAAATTCTAACTTTGAAAAGAATTATGGGTGAGAGAGCATTTTAAAAATTGCTCTCGTAACTCGTGTCCATTGCTACGCGACTCCACTGCAGTCAATCAGCACAAATAACAACTAAAATATGAGATCAAGATAGTGCTTTTCTAACTACTGTTCCTACATAATTGATGTGTCGAAAAATTCATACATTCAAAATATATGTAGCATAAAATCGAAAAAATTCTTAGACGCTTATCTCGGTGTTCGAAGAATAACTGGTGAACTTTTATCTGTAATAAAAAGGTAAGATTTTCTCAGCTGATACACCAGAATTAAATTAGCAGCATCTATAAAATATAAAAGGTTATAAATGTTGGTGCAACGAAATAATGTATTCAGAAAGAGTGGCAACTAAACTGTGTCACATTTTACTAGGAACAAATGACACTCTTGATATGGAAATATGAATAACTTGTCTGATAATTCCCCTACAATTACAAACAGATTACTTCTAGGCGCCATATTGCTACATCTGACTACCTACTGTAAAATGTTCTCAGCGAATAGCATAATTTCAATCACAAATCTTTGAATCATGGTTTTAAAACACTTATGCTACACTATTTAATGGATTTGATATATATAGGCTTTAAGCAAAAAAGTTGATCTGAAAATAGAGTTATGGAAGTATGCCAATAATTCGATAGATGAATTTCAAGAGGTTGGTAGAAAGCGATGAACATAATGTGCCAGTCATTCTTAGTTTTATATAAGTTCACTATTTTATGTCATGATTATGTGCAAGTGATGAGAAGTTACTAGAACTGGAAATTGGAAATAGTCAAGTTATGCTTAGCCATTTTTATTTATGTACAATCACCGCCTATAGCCTTATGGATGCGTGAAAAATATGATTTTAATAATTTCATTATTCTGTCTCATGCTCAGTACACTGTTTTTCACCTTGTTTAAAATTTAGAAACACTGTTGAAATAGATTTTCTCTCACCAAAATGGTTCATAAATTCATTGAAAGGGAATTAGTGGAGACAGAAACCTCAGTGCAAGTAGCTTTCATGAAGATATCCACAAGTTATTAAGTACCCAAGGATTTTCAGAGCGATGGGTTCTTTGGAACAATGTTACAACAGTAGATTGATATTACTTACGAAGCAGTCGGATTGATTGCAATGAAATTAAAACACTCAAATTTTACAACTCAAAATCGTGCTCCACAAAAACTTGCTTAAATGATACGTGAGAAATTACGGTGGAAGCCTATTCTCTGCCTACTATAACTATAACGGCGGTGCACTTGAATGGTAAATCATGGAGCTCTCGGTGTTATGAAACCGTTTTATATTCCTAAAAGAGAGATCGGTTTTCTTTATTAATAATATCTATTCTTTTCGTCAAACAATTTTTCTTCATTTGACTAAAGTACGTCTTTGCAAAACTCAGATGTTCTTACTGCGGTGAAAATCTACTTTTATTGGTCGTTTACAAAACAAAACTCTTTAAATTCATTACGGGTCCATTACTTAATGGCATTAGCAATAACTAGAATAACTCATTACTAAAATAAAGTCATTACATAGTATTTTAAGTAATGAAATTATAAATTAATGCCATAATCGAATTTAACTGACGTTTTTCTGTTGAGGGAATAATAGCCAAAAGTCACATCAATTTTATTTATAATTAAATAAGAGTCAAATTAATTATTGTCTAAACAGCTTGTAAATATTAATTACATTATTTCTTGTTGGTCAAACTTCTCACCATTTGCCTTAATGCCATAGGCCTCGGCATCCTTCTCGTCCTCATCACAAATGTCTGGCAAAGGGTATGTAATGAGTCTCATGCTACATAAATTCATAAAGTTCAGTATGCCTATAGAATTTATATCTATAAAACATGCGACTAAACGTTTTGTCGCAGCAAAATAAAATATGTAGCAGTTAACTGATTGCTTAATGAAACAATTTTCACAATTTGAAATCCTAAAATCGACTATGAACTGCTTCAGTTTAAAAAAAATCTAATATTAATGGTAAAATAATGTAGAATGTGAGAAAGATTTGGTTTTGCAAATTATTTAGGCAAAAGTTATTTTCCTAATATTCAATTCGTTTACGTTTTTACAGGTTATTAGTCGTCTGGAAAGAAAAGAAGCACTGGAACTCGCGACCGCATGATTATTCCACCTTGTTGTGTAGCTAAATCGCAAGAGATAGGGTTGCTGAACATAACGCCTTGGAAAGAATACTTCGCTAGAGATCGACCATCTGTCGCCTCTTGATTTCCCACAAATCAGAGACAAAGCAATAGTTAAACAATAATCTCCAACTTTTCTAGTTTTTGATTTGATTGTTCGCAAGACAGTGTAACCTATAGTAATTTTTTAAATTTGTATAAATCTAAAACCGAACTAAACCACCATTAATAAATACGATTAGTTTTACCCTTTCTGACTTAAGGCAAGTATTTATTTAACAATTAATCTAATTTAGTAATTATTCGTGGCATAATCACGAAATGTCTGCTAACTGTTTCGCAAAACAAATATTGGAGTCAATAAAATCTTTCTTGTAAAACTAATTTATTGGGTATTTACTTCTAAATATCAGTACAAAAATATTAGTATTGTTCAAAATTTTGTAGAAAGTCCTGTGATGCAATTATAAATAGTAACAAATTTTAAAGTGGGTATTATGCTGTTTTAATACCTTGTTTCTCTTCCATCTCTTTCGGTGTTTTATAATTTGCCGAATATATTTAGTTCTCTACAACCAGTCGGCTTAGAACAACTTTAGAAGAAGTTTTTTAACTACTTCATGATCGGACTTCTGCCGAATCTGAGGCAAGTGTCCCCATTGTAGTCAGGCTCACCAAGAGTTACAGGATATAATAGGCCTATGCAGATTAGATTGCATTGCATTGGAGCTACACTAGAAAGTAATTCACGCAATATTTCCACGTTTACATCTAATATTTCATTGATTTTTCTAAGTTGCACCTTCTTTAAGCTCTGATTAGATTGTTCAATTTTTCCTTCAGTTTGCTGTCATATAGGCTTATGTCGTAATTCAGAATAAGTATATTATATAAAAGTTATGGGACCAAGAGGCGATAATTATGGTTGTTCGATATTTTATAGAAATAAATACCCTGAAAATGTGGTTGATACTTTTATATTTTATTGTTCCCCATATTTATTTTCAATTGTTTTCTCATGAAATCGGGAGCTAATTATACTTTATTTGCTTCCATAATATCGACACTCACAATGAACGTCGACAACAATTCTAGTCTCACAATCCTTGTTTACAGATAGGGTAAATACAAAATTAACGGCACCTTCATAATTAATCAATGAGTGAATATCAGAGTATGAAATTAAATTAAGTGTTTTCCTAGTAGTAATTTATGTTTTAATTCGCATATTATAAGGTGATCTATAAAGTTCTCAACACTGTTTGTTATACCAGCCATGTTATATTTAAGAATTTCTTTAGAAAAAATAGTTTTAAAGAAGAAAATAGATGTGGGAAAACTACTGTTTAATTTGTTGCTGCTGTTCACATTATGCAAGTCTTGTCTAGAACTTCCGTGTTGTGGATAGCCAATCTTTCTATTAATTAATTACTTAATCTTAGATGTGTATGGAAAATTATGGCTACAAACAGCCGTAATTCATAGCAACAAATAGCTGAAAACAGACTTAAAGAAATTCATTTCGAAAGATAGTGAGGTTTATATTATTACTGAGGACTACATTCGGCACACAACAGACGCCAACGAAAGAGGATCCTTTTCCCACACGAATTGCTACCTCTTCGTTTCGTCATTAAAACTGACTTCCTTTAAGTAGGTGAGCGTTAATATTCAATTTCACCACAATGATTGGAAATGTATCTTTGTTCACCACGTGGCTTCTATTTACCACTTTAGAAATGGCATAATTGTCACCTCAATTTTGAAAAAATTCATAATACAGTTCAATACCTACAAATGTTGACATTTGAGCAAATTAATCTAATATAATAATAGTATTTCCAAACTGACTTCACGTTACTTCCACGTTCAGTAGGAACTATTTGAAGTTGAGTATATCTGATGTGTCGAAACTAATCTAGGAAAATATGTAGGGTACTTCAGTTTCTAACTCAAGTTTATCTAATAACAACCTCCTAAGTAAATTTACAAGTAGACATTAAAATAGAAGTCTGAAAATATATGAGTTTATGCGTTGAAGAAATATTTACCAAAACAATACGAAATGCGCTTGGTCAATTTTTTATATAACGGACTAAGCCAACGGAAATTGATGAATGGGTTCATATCACCGGTTTGCCTCCATCGTTATTAATAACTCTTCTTATTTAAAGGATGCTTTGTTTGGAATGTAGAAAACCAATATACGTCTGCAATTTGATGTTAGGTAAAGAGCTGTTCTAATTTCGAACACTTCGTCTCTTCATCTTTTTCAATAGTTTATGAAGGCCAAATAGAAGAATTAAAAATAAACGTTAAAAAAGAATACCATTTTTTATACGCCACTGATTTCTCTTTAACATTTATTTCTTCACTTAAGAATTTAAAATATATTAACTGTCCTTGTGGCAATTGTTTTTGTGTTAAATGCTGAAAATGTTAAAATACTATCAATATAGTTTCCTTGAAACAAACAAATAGTTGTATTTAGCAGGAAAATCATCGCTATCAAAAATACGTTAAATTCGTTGACACTTGGAATTATCATCTAAGTACTAGGTTATTACACTACATTTATGTATCTAAGAAGGTAAACTTGAAGTGAGAGGCGTGGCCATAATATGCCGCACATCAGAAGCTACATTTCACCGGAGAGCGCAGCTTCCTCTGTTCTGTTACTCGGACATCACTCTGTTCCATTCATTTAATCACTAACCCTATTACTAATATTGGAATTTATATTATAGCATATTACTATACAACGGTGTTATTGACAACTAAATCCAGAAATACTTGCTTGCCATCGATTTATATATCGTCATTTTCTTATATTTTGAGGAAATTTTGACAAAAACTCGGATGTTAATTATGCAAGTAACAAATTCATCGAGAATAAAATTGTTCAAAACAAGCAACATAATCAAAATATTCCCAACTGTGGGTCAGTCTGCCCTAAATCGGGCGACTATACCATCGTCATAGGGCTTAACGTTGTTTTTAAAGGAATGCAGTAATCATTCTTTGCGAAATAAACTATAAGTTATTATAGTTTATAATTAAACAACTCTATTTGCTTAATACATCCATTATAAGATAAAAGTAAAACAACACAGGTCATATAATCAAGTTTTTGTTCTCCAGTCAACATTCTCTCCTCAGATAGCTGTAACCCAATCTACAAGATGATTTATTATGCGAGGAGCCAAATACTAATAACCACATGCTCTACTGATGATCGACCTATAAAAGCCAAATATTTTCAAATCAAGACGGAATTATGATAACTATTCAGTTTGCTTTAACATATTCTTAAAGTTCACATAACGTAGGCGATAAATGGACAATAAGAAGTTGATAAATATAGTCAATTATTTAGTAGAAAATACTTATAAGCGTCACAATGTAAGTTAAGCGTTGGAGAATCTAGGAATTTTGAAGGCTTGGTTCATATTTAATATGGATTAATGATTACTAAGTAATTTTATCGGTTTCTTGTAGAAGGAAATATAACTAAAATTGTCCGAAATTATTATTATCTACCTGTGTAATATTTCCTGACTCACTTCATCACCTAAAAAAATGACGACTTAACGTTCAGTAACTATAAGCAAAGCGGTGGTAAACATATGTAGATTAGGCTAAGTCAAAGCCCCTAGCGGGATTCAGATTTCCCACATCAAAATGCTCTTCCACTTATTTCAACAAACCCTCTATTGAGAAACTGTTTGTAAATTATATGGAATGTCTTAGTGATGATAATACTAATTGCTAATTTTGCCAAATTCTGATGTTTAAAAACTAGATGCACTGTTTTAATAAGGCGATTCCATATTAATATCCTTTAGTTTAATACAGTAGAACGAAGACCTTATAGCAACTTTTAAACCAACCGAAATCATGCAGCATGGAACCCTCTAAAGAAGTACTATTTGCATATACCTTTTCCACAAACAGTACAGAAAGGAGTTTATAATTTACTACAATTTTTTTTCATAATTTTAGTGATTCACTAACTAATAATTATATATTTTTGTAAAATATCTTAGTAACAAATATGGTCTTCAATATTCAAGCCTTACTTGATGTATTACATGCTTATAAAGTAAAAAGCTGATATTCTTTAACCTCCATATCCGTTTTCCAATCGATGTTTATTCCACTTACATGGTGATAGAGAAAAGAAGAATGATTAATCCAAAAAGATCAGCATGCTATTTCATTTTAAACTGTACATCCCATAGGCTTAGTCTTTCTCATAAGTTATTTTGTTTCTCATTCGTATCCTTTCATCGAACTGCCCACATCATAACTTAAAAATTATAAAGAGATATTATGATGGTTTTATATACTCCCATTTAAATGCCTCGGATAATCTGATAGTACTCCCGATGTATACTACTTTTCGCCAGAGATTGCCGTCCCTAATTTAATCAACGAGGCTTGGATGCAAAAAGCGAGATACACGCTTTCCTCTCTTCGTTCCTTTGGCGGAGTTCCCCTTGAGACTGCTTTCAACGCTGTCCACTTGTCCTTCGTATAGGAACCCTTCTAAGGACTTATATAAGTCATATATGTAACTCTAAGTGTCCAAGTGGCAGTGAGATAAATTCCCAATGTGTAGTAGCATGCGCATGTATCTGACAGCTCAAATCAAATCTAATACTAAACATTTTTTTGGCTCACTTATATTTCATGAGATATGTCTTGACTTATACAGTTTCGTTTCAATAAATGTGTACGCTTACCATTAGTTATAACGATAATATAAAAGATTACAACTACAAAAGTACAATTTTTCGCACTAAAATTCCCCTTTAACAATCAACACTATAGAGGAATCCAATATTGTTGCTTTATTTAATTTCTAAAGATTGAAAGTTGAAGTAACAAGTATTACATGACATTTATTTACTTAATCATCAGTTTTGAAAACGAACCTTGCGCAACCCAAAAGTTGGTACAACCTCGTTAGGCTAAGAGTGTCTGCAGCATGTGTTTTTTGTTCGTCTGTGGAATATTCGTATTATGGAAGATTAGACAACTCTATTCGAGAATAAGCCAAACATCACTTGAAGCGAATATCAAGTGTTTATGCTCTGATTTCTTAATGATCTTCAGTATCCAGAATTTTGTGCTAAAAGCATTTCTTTGTTATTATTCATAGTTGAAATTCTGTTTGTTGAGTGCATTTTCTACACCTGCTTTCAACAACAGCTGGAAGTTCATAATTACACATGTTCAACACAAGTACTTGACTTTTCAATACTTATTGTCCATGGAGCTCTCATTTCCAATTCAAATAGCTGAACAACCGGCAATTTTCCGGAAACATCAGCGCGAATTCAAATCTCGTTAGGGAATAGAAGACCAGATGAATACTGAGATAGCCCACACATGAGGCAAAAGATTTAAATGCCGTTCTTCTCATTTACTTTTATTTTCATTAGTTCAATTTCCCCATTCTATTCATGATATGGGCACTACTACCAAAGCATCTTCAGTCTAGTTATTGTCCAAGCATTCGATTGTTGCTGTGAAGAGTTATAGTTTTTAAATCTTGATAAACAGTGCAAAGGATATTGATATATTTTGATAATTTATATCTAAGTGGTTCTGTAATTGTTGGTTTTTATGGGAAATATATTAAAGCAGTACAGTGGAAATAGTGTATAAAACATTTTTTTAAATATACATTTCATTTCATCCAGTATCTAGAAATTCAATAAAAATGTTACGCACACAATTTAATAATTTATTCCTTTTCTCAGTAGATTGATCTTAGACTATTATATTCAAGAGTAGCTTTTCGTTTTTTGACTCTGGAATTCTATGTCAGATGTGCAAACAATGAAGAATATACACACCACCCGAGTAGTATCAGCTTTTAATTCTCGTTCTTTTCCTTATCCTTTACCCCTTCTTATACCAGTGGTTGCTACCCTCTGTAACACCATGCCAATAATTGTGTTCTTATGCCTTCCAATGCTTTTCGTACCCACTGGAACATCGCGGAGAAAATGTGTTCCTTCTTAATTCAAACTCATTCAATCCGTTCTATAGTATCTTAATTCTTTTTGTTTATCATAAAAATCACGAAATAAGTAGTATACTGATTAATTCTAATACATATTTTCCTATGTGAGTCAAAGTGATGTTTCTGAATGCATTCTAGGTTCAGTAGCACTGATATTTGAATAGTAGCTAGATATTATCGTTATGGATAATAAATTATAATTCTGTTATCAACTACAATCCTTGTTTTCAATCTTAGCAACATAAAAAATGTCATATAGGTGCCGTAATTTTCCGTCCATATTTAGCCGTCTCAAGCATCGTTATCCTAAATTGGCTTCGTATGGCACTCCTTTGTGTCTGAATGTGTTTCTGCAACATATGAGCTTCTTTAAATGCTGCTAAATAAAATGTTTCACTTGGCAGGAGAAATTACAAGAGTTCATCTGCGATGATAGTTGTTAGTGTCTTACATTGTCATTCTGTACATGAACCTACAATTTCAAACTGGAAAAGTAACCACCATATCCTATGCAAAAATTTCTGTGGAGAATGTTGGCCTAAACATTTGGCTGGAATGCCTTTATCCTCTCAATAACTTTTAGTTAACTCCGACATTTTAAAAATCTTCATCCTCGCTCTAATTGTGTTTCAGAGGTGTTAAACAAGAGCTACACAATTATTTGTAAACGATAAGTGTAATTTGTTTGTCTATGATTCAAGAAATCTCTTTTATGTAAGCTTTCGTGTCATATGCCTGCTATAACACATTTTCCCTTGCTACTTAAACTGGTATTATGGATGACGAATGATAATATTTTGGAACGAATTCCTTTAGACGAGTAAACAATTGCTAGAAAAAAAACCTCCACATATATAAAAGTCGATGTCAAGAATGGAAATTTTCGATATAGAAAAACTGTTGATTTATAGGTAGAAAATAAAATTTCAATGCATATTCCTCACTTACAAATTGATATAGAGGTTCAAAATATAGCGTATTGCCTATTAAACATTATCGTTTTATGGATTCTAGGATAGTAATTAAGTAAAAGAGCACGGTGCTTTAATTTTTTATTCTTGCTGTGGCATCACCATGCTTGGTGAATTACTGTCACCGTGTCAGTTCGAGTTTAGATTTGTAAAATATAGTTTTCCATCTATAGGAATCAGAAAATACTGACAATTAAAGTTATTATAAGTTTTATGTCTTCAGTTATTCTCTAATATATTGCTTCTTATATATTAATTAATATTTTCTGAACACGATATTTGTACGTTATAATAAAAAATCACCATTCAAGGATCACAAAAATACCTTGAAGTTACTGGTACTTATCTTTTACAAATAACCTCCTATTATTCATGAAAATCAATTTCGTATAAGTGAATCGGATGTTATTTTAACAGATTTTACCGTTTTGAGAGCGTAGAAATGGTGTTTGTCTGTAAATTGCGATAAAGTATAGTACTCTTCGGCTTCTATAGATTTCAAGGGCGTGGCTGGTGAAAGAGAGAAACGTCGTGCTACTCTAAAGCACATTGTCCTGTAATAAATTCTGCTTGTTCGTATAATTCACTGTACGTTTTGAAATTGTCATCAATGAACTATTTTTACATTGTGTAGCAAATATATTTCACTTTTACCAAGATTGTTTTTCATTTAATTTATTCTGATAATTATTAATCATAGTTTTCTATCTATTTAATAACTACAATTCTAATACAGAAAAAATTGTTATGTCTTATTAAAAGATTTACAGATAGTAATCTTCTTTTTGATAGGTGAAGCCTATCCAAATGATGAGGATATACATTTTGTATTGTATTCTCATTTACATCACCGTTGTTAAGGTAAATTAAACATAATTAATTAAAATATGATGCAAAGATTAGATATAAATATTTAGGTTATTAGGAACAATAAAATTCTGAAAAAAATCTCGTTGTAACCGAACTTGTGTTAAGAAATGCCACTTTGAGTACGGTATAAAGAACATGCTGGGAAGTTTTTTAGACAAAGGGTAAACGGAGAAAATGTCCAGAAGGGGCCTGGTCGGAGGGACGTATTGTTAATGCTATAATGGAAAACTATACAAAAATGCTGCCCGATGCTGAAGACAGCGTTCGTGTGAATATAGAAATGCATGTGCAGGTTAGTTATTACCTTAAATTTTAATATTTTAGAACATAATCTTAGGGTCCACACAATATTAGTTACTAGAAAACTAGTTTTCTCTCAACGCTTATTTCTTAGGTAATTCATATGGCTTGATATGATAAAGATCTTAGATTTAACAAGCCACTTAATAGCATATCACAACATATATTCTTATTTAATAACATATTTATCCCACACCGTGACTCGTTTTTGTTTCACATACCCAAAATCCTTTGGCGACTTTACATCATACCTGCTTCGGTAGGTGCAATCTGTCACAATTCAACATCATTTAACGAATTTATTAAATGCTGATAGTTTCATGGTTTATTTATTAAATAGTTATGCAAAAGATACAGATTAATGCCAATAAAAGGAAATTTTTCTATATTATAAATACGTCATTCTAAATTTTAGAGAAATCCAGATAAAAATGAAGGATTTTTCCATATTTATCATAACACCGTTTACAGTAGGCTTTATTTATATTTCATTGGTACTTTAGTGATAACATTTTAGTTTTTTCTTGGTTAACATGAGTAAGAGTGAATATTAATGAGGAGTTGACAAACACTAGTTCCTCAGTTCTTTGAATCTCATGAGATTTGAAAAATTATGTTGGAAAAAGTTCCAGTGACGTGAGATTCATTGTATGTTGCATGCAAATTATATCAATTCATGGCAATATTGAATAACCAGAAAAATAGTTATCAATTTAATACCGAATTCAAGCGTAATTTCCATCGCATACAAAAAATACATTTCGGTCTCTTATTGCCAGAAGAGCTGGTTCTCTCGGCGTTACTTGCGTGACATCTGACTGCTCAGCATATTAATATTAGCATGCAGATAAATTGCAACTAGTTAAATGCAAGTGTTTTGTGTGAAAAATATAACTTTAATAGTGTACGTGAGCGTTTGAAGTTTAATAGGATGATCAAAGCTAAAAAGTATACTCATATTTCGTCTAAAATTGTTCTTATGATTTAAGTTCATAAAGTACTGGGAATTATTTCCGCTTAGCAATTAGATGAGCAAGACATGCATTATGTCAATCACAGATGCCAGCTGAAGAAAATAAATGTCTAAAGGTAGGAAACGGGATCCCACTGAGAATGTCTTGGGAATCGTGAACTGAAGCACAATGAGCATCAGTAAGGAGCAATTATAGAATTTAATTTGTGTGAAGTCATTTGACATTTGTGCACTACTTTCAAATATTTGAATAAATACAAAAATATAGCACATTTTATTCTGTGTTTCGTAATGTTTCAAATATTTAGTAATGAAATTTATTCTAGTATGAATAGAAAATTAATGCAAGGCAACTCCCAACTTTAATTCTTCCAAAACTTAAGCAGCAAAATGAACGACTAAAGCAAATGAGACACCTTTGCTGTATATACATAATAGATTAGAAATGCCTTCATGGAGTTTACTTGACTTTAATTTATTTTTATTATCTTAGTAGCTGAGTAAAATATTTATTTGAAGGACATGAGTTCTCTCAACGAGATCACTTCGGATTTCGAGATTGATATTCTTTTCACTCAGTTGTGGCATGATGGTGCTCTGTCTTTTGCCCACTTGCCAGCATGTAAAAGGTTTCTTTTATATATGCTTAAATCTTTTCACATAAATTAGTAAATGACAATTTTATAACTCAAGTAATTGATTATTTTAGAAAAAGGCATTTATTTTCAACTTACTTTTCTAGGAATATTACAATGGAACCTCGTCTTCTACCTAAAATCTGGTCACCAAACACATGTCTTATAAATTCTAAAAGAACTATGATACATGCTTCACCTAGTGAAAACGTCATGGTGATCCTATATGAAGTGAGGATTGTGAATTTTTTACTTCTTATTTCCTATGACACCTTTATTTATGCTAGCATAGATAGAAGTTATCGTTCGCAACAGTAGTTTTTCTAATTAAATATATTTTTCTACTAAGGATCATTCGTTCGCTGACCTTATCTAGCCTCTGTTCGTCGTAAAATCAGTCTAGTTTTTAATTATTCAAGCTTGTCTTCAATTACTGCTTCAGCTCAGTCTTACGTCACGTACTCTAGTAAATTGAGTGCATCGAGTCGATAAGTATGTGAGGGAGATTATATTATATATGAACTGAAATGCATATTGGCATATTGGTTGAAGACACTGGTAGTTATCTAGCGTCTCTGTGTTCGCATTAATGACTCCAAATACATATATATCGATATTGAATTAATCTCTAGTGGAAGGGTCTAGATATGTTTAAGCCTTTTTGAAGTATTTATTGCATATTTAATGCCGAGTTTTCACACATTATTAGTGTATTAATGGCTTTCATGCATTTCGGTAGACTATAATAACAATTTCCGCCATTTTTTCATCAACTTTATGAAATGAAATTGAGGTTTAAAGAACGAGGTTGTGTACCAAAGTAAAACAATGCGCTACTTGCACTATGTAATGCAAACCTAATCCAATCTGCCGCACTAATATGTCTGAACAAATTTGAAAATTGGAGGAAAAACTGTAATGACATTCCATTTTTATGAACTATGTTTAAGGCTTTATTGCATTTACTCAAAGCATGGCCCCTAAGTTGAAGATGGATCCTTGTCTTGTTCCAACCGGGAGATAGTAGAAAGGAGATTACTACTCAATGTTCACAATAAAATAAAAATCTAATCCAACTGTGAACCTTAGTTTGTTCATTATTTGCAAATTTCCTGCTAAATAATACATTATAAACATAATTAACACCCTGTAAAAACACTTCGGCAAACCTACTTCACTCTCTGTATAGTAAATTAAGCGTTTACTTTCCTTAGGGGTTTAAACAAAATTCTACTTTCTTTAAACGATATTATACTTACATAAACTCGAATTCACACAATTACTACTTAAAATGGTGTTTTTGTTTTCCCTAGCAAGTGTTTTTTACAACTGTGGAAATGGTTCTCGAAAGAATGAAAGAATATAACCGCCAGTAAATGAATAATTTATTTGATGATGGATTCAGTCATTTGTTCGTATTAAAAAACGTCAAATGTGTTTCCAATAAAAAGAAACAGTAGGTAGGTACATAAATTTAAACGAATATAAATAAAATAGGAACGAAAGAACTAGAATTATTATAGTTCCATATGTTTTTGCTATTATTTTCTAATAGTATCTTACAGATTATTTAGTTGTGAGAATATCAGTATAAAAGCAAAAACTAAAGTGGAATGTAATCCTTCTAGAACAGTGGAGGATTATCTGCAAGCAAAATCATTACCTTTGCTTTGGCAGCTTTGCCATTCTTCATGTTGGAAGTTTGGGTATATCTCATGTCCTCTACGAGGTGTGATTTTTTAGAAAATAAAATAATCTATTATGTGTGTAAAGGTGAGAGTTAATTTGGATACAGATATACGAATACAAAGCCGTAGCACTATAGCAAAATAGTTTTTAAGTGAAGATTACTTAGTTTTAGATTTATCTATTTGGCTTTTTATCTCTATCAAACGCTTGTTCATTCTTTCTTTTCTTGTCTTTTCTCCTTCATCGGTGCACTTTCACGAATTAGTTCATCGACTTGGGGGATGTGAGAAGAGGAGGCGCCATGTAATGCAGAGTAAGAAATTCAATCGGCAGTGTCTGATAAGTGGATGTAAACGAGTACAAGAAATGATATGCTTCTAAGATTAGAGGAAGAGTGAATTTGGACTTCGAGGGGTTGGAAATTTAGATATTTAAAACATAACTTTTATCTCTACAAATAGGCGAAAGTTTTAGTCGCAAACCAAAAATTGAATTAATTGTAATGCACACACTTTCATGAATAAAGTTTCAGAAATTAAGATGTAAATAACCGTAAAATCATAATTATTATCTTCAGAATGGCACAGTTTGGATTAACCATCGCCTTTCTGTGAAGTCACCATGTAATTTGGATCTTCGACAGTTTCCATTCGATGTTCAAAGCTGTATTCTAATTTTTGAATCATATAGTCACAATTCTGAAGAGGTGGGATTTGAAAATCTACATATAATTAGAAAATTAGTGGTAAAGAAGTATTGTATAATGATTTTAGGGTGTTGCTAGTAAGAATTTCTTTATTTAAAGAATGTGTCTAGATCTACTCTTAATAAGTTCAATAGGTGGAGCGCATATTTTTCACACATAAATTGTATATTATAGGTTTATAATTATTTCTACTTTCATCGATATTTCATTACATTTACTAACATTTAAGGTGGAACTACACTGGATGGATGAAGCAGTGACTCTCATGAAACCAATTCAGATGCCTGATTTCGATATGGTTCATTTCGAGACAAAAAAAGAAACTTTACTTTATCCCAACGGGTACTGGGACCAATTACAGGTTAGCTGTGATGATAGAGGTGTAGATTTTAGTCATTAGTAAATAATAGTTTAATATGTAGTGATATCTTATATATTACTAAACTTTAAGTGGCTTAATCTGAAAGTTTTTATTTTTAAAATGGAGAGTATTTCTCAAATGTATGAAAGACAATAATAGATTTCTAAAAATGCTTTAAATCATACTGTCCATTAATTCTAATCAGCTACAAAGGTGAAATTCAGTCGATTATTGAAAGTTTCTGTCGATAACTTTAATTCAACATATTTTTATTATTTTACTAGACTTTTCATCTAGGCAATGCCTTCGAGAATGGTGGAAATGTATGAAACATAAATGTCTATTTTTGAGAAGATAAAAACTTAAACCTACTAAAATGAACTAGTAAATTAATCTAACTAATGTAATTCTTGGTAAACAAGGATGTTGACCTTGAAAGTGTCGTCACAGTTAAAAATGCTTTATTAATGTAATAATTTCAATCAGGTTCCAGGTAGTTTTCACATTCAAACGTCGCTACGGTTTCTACATTATCCAGGCCTACGTGCCAACATATTTGACCATAATTGTTTCTTGGGTATCTTTTTGCATGGAGCCGAAGGCTCTACCAGCGCGGACTACGGTTGGAATCTCGTCACTTCTAGCTCTCACTTTTCAAGTATGCTGATAAAATTGCACTAATTGTGTTCTTTATTAAAATGTTATGCTATTGATTAGAGTAAATGTTAAAAACTAACAAAAGCTTCTTATATATGATCTATATTATTTAGATTTAATCTAGTAATCATTTTTTAGACGAGTATATAATCAATCTTTTACAGTTTGGTAACATTCTGAAGAACTTACCACGAGTATCTTATGTTAAAGGTAGGGATTCAAAATTCCAATTGGATGTTTAGTGGTTCATGCAAAACAAAGCCGAAAATTGAGATGTGGTATTAATAACACTAATTTCATCCAAACAATAATAATTAACTTATCTAATATATTTCAGCGATGGATGTTTGGATGCTCGGTTGTATCTCATTTGTTTTTGGAACAATGGTTGAATTAGCTTTTGTTTGCTATATTAGTCGCTGCCAGAACAGTGTTAGAAGGTAGGCTAAACATTTTTTTCACTTAGCTTAGTATTTTCCTTGTACTCTTTTTTTTACCGATATACCATAAAAAATCGATACTATTTTGCTGGTTGTAATAAACGAGGAAAAATTTAAATGTTTCTTATTATTTTAGTGCTGAAAGACGTAGAGAGAGAGCTAGGACATCTCAGATTTGGGCTAATGGTACGTGTCGCAGTAGAATGGGAAATGGGCATGCCTATGGAAATGGTACGATCTTTAATTAGAAAGAAACGTCAAAACGTATGTACTTACAATACTGTTTGTTGCAACTAAATATGGTGAATGTTAGGCTCTGTGATATCGCACTTCGCTGCTAATGGCGGAATCCGAGATCCCACGATGACGTCCATTAATCGATCATCAGTTATTTCCCACCATCGTACTCCACCTTCGCCACTTCATTTCCACATGACAACTTTTGATTCAGACATACCAATGACATTTGAGCAGGTCTGAAAATCTAAAACACAACACTTTTAAAAATGTTGGAAGAAAGAATATTTTGCGACAGCTTCTCTAATAAATAACGGAAGATTTTTAAATGTATATTTTTACTCGTTGTTTATAACTAATTGTTTGGGTATAGTGAAGCAGTTTATCCAATCAAGATAAACCGTTAAACATGATCAATTCACACTTAGATAATGATGTTACAGCAACCCCAGGGAGAGCCTGAGAGGCCATTAATGGAAGAGGTAACAGAGAAATTCCTAGCACCTCATATTTTTGCATAGCACTTTCCACTAAATCACACACCATCTTGCATTAATTATCTGCTTCGCTGTCGCTATGTTCCAGCAAATGCATGTTCAATCTTTTCAGTTTAAATTATTGGTTACAAATGAGCTTTACAAACACTACCACTTATACAATTGCTATGAATTAAGATATATGCTAGGATCACTCGATGCAAATTAGCCAATTTGAGTTGGTGGTTTTGGTTCCCTATCTTGAATTTTTATGGCTTATATTGTAAATCAAATTCATATGAAAAAGTACTTCTCCCAAATTTTAATTTAACTAATCAAGATTTTTGTATACGTTACTTCATAATTATGCTAAAACAGAAAACATCAAAAACCGAAGACCTCTGGTCTTATTTGTTTTATAACTTCCAGCATATATATTAATTTAACAAATATCTTAGCCCAAAAAGTGCTTTTCAGAGGGGTGTCTTGGTAGGTTGCCACTTTTATTAAAAAATAAGGATACGCGGCTGACCGTTCCAAATTTCATAGCACTAAGCAAATTATTTATAAGTTAGCCATATTGATCTAGTTTTATGATTTCAGTTCCGCTCACCCTCTCCTTTACCAAACCAGGGGTGCGTTGCTCGTTTCCATCCAGAAGCTGTTGATAAATTCTCGATCGTTGCATTCCCCCTTGCTTTCACCATATTTAATGTGAGATATTTAGTCAGAATTTAAAAGGGTATATATTATATTACCACATCCATAATTATGTGTCACTTTCTGTTATATTATATTAAATATATTTTAGCTATAGCTATAAATTTGCCATAAATGGCTACTCTTTGTTATCAGTTATTTTATATCATAGAACCGAGCCTTTAGGTTGTTTTTATTATATCTACAAGTTATTGTGTAACTTTTCCTAAGTTATCAATGGAAGAAAATTAAACAAAACAAAGGTTAAGCCTAATAATTTATATACATCACACTTTTCAGCTTGTTTACTGGTGGCACTACCTCTCTCAAACCTTCGATCAGCATTTCATTCCTCCAGCTGCCCATTAACATATACAGCAGTCGCATTTCAAATCTACGGCGCACACTTCTCACAACAGTTTGCCGACGAAGCAGAAGAACTGCGAGAACCGAGTGGTTGATAAGTCAAATAGAATTAATATGCTATGAGCCTATGCACGGAGAATCAGACCGGTGGTTGTTTTCGTAATCTCGCGTTGTTATCTTTACTATTTAATGCCTAACAATTATAAATATATCCACTTTCAAATTCTTTTAGGTTCAATTGTTGGTTGCAGGGTTTTTCGATCCTAATATCATTTTAAAGATTTAGTGGGCAAGTGGCACATGTTTTGTGTCGAATGGTTACACTCAGTCTTTAATAATAATATTTAAATGCTCAAAACCAAAATCCTAAAGTAATAGGAGTTATAATTTTATGTATGAAATTATATGCTAATATAGAATTTCCTACGTTACTGAAAAGTACTAGTGCATTATCACTTTGGTTGTTATTCATGGCAGTGTCCTTTCTCCTTTCATAATATAAACTTGACTAGAGAAACCTTAAATTATCCTAAATTATTTTTACTATTGTCATAGGATTGCTAACAATTACCACTGTATTTGAATCTTATTACTTATAATAAAAATTTCTGCTGGTCTTGATTGATATAAACATTAGTGGGCATACAATTAGGCCAATGTTTAATTAATCATATAAACTTATTTAATTTAAAAAAAAAGCACTATCACAAACTGCAATAAATACTTGTTGTTATTATAGAGTTGTCAATTATTAATTTAAAATAAGATTAATGTCATAAAACAATTTGGAATCTAAAAACGTTGCTCCAATTATTTTGTTATCTCAAAATGTTGCTATTAAAAGTCAGGATTTCTTCTGATAGTTGCTCGTGAACTCTATCTAGTGTTCTTCTCACGTTAATTAAGAGAAACAGCGGATGGTAGAGTCGTGTAGAGGATTTTTGTTTTAAAATCGCTTGTCAACTTTCGTTAACTACAAAATAGATGAAAGCAAGAATATTAAAATTTTATCGTTATTTGTCAATTACCTTTAAAAATGCTAGGTGATTGGAATTGCTTAACAAGTGATCACTTTATACATCATAGAACTGCTCATTGTGTTGAAATAGTTAATAGCACATTTATATTAAACTGCAATCTTTTCTGCTACCCATTCAGATGATACAAAATTCTTTTGAAGGTGATTCCTTGGGCCTCAAAACACTTTGGATCACAGAATTTGCCATTTCAACAGGACTGGGAAAGCTTGTGTAACGCAAAAGCTTTGAATACATAATGGATTAAATTATTGTTTCGTATCTTATATATGTCCAAATTTTCATGTAGAAAACTGCTTTCATCACAAAATTATGCGACTTGACATCTGTTTCAGAACTTTTGGTGCACCTTGTATATTTTCAGACACCCAGTTCGATTTAACTCGAACTGTGAAATAAATGAAAATTGTTATGAACTAGTACACAATATTATTAAACATATTTTTGTCGATGGAAATCGATCGCACTATCAAATCCTATCCTTAAAGTTTCACTTTTCCCGGCGTGAATTTTTATAACTAGAAATCGTAATAGTTTAATTTTTGGTGCGGGAGAATGACTAAAAAACCTTAAGCACCACAGATCTCAAGGTTGAGTGGAAAATATGAGCTCTAGTCCAGTGTGTGTCAAGGCTTTACTATTTGACTCCACTGTAGTCTACAGCAAGCTTCGCCTTGCAACAAACACTAGCTACTTAATGGTTAGACAGAACTAATTTTGGGAGGAACGTAAATGGTTGTTGTAAATATTGTGACGGCACAACGATCAGGAACTTCTATATCTAATCCAGATTATGCAATATTCATTGTCGTAAAAAGGAGTTACAATAATCTTAGGGAGTGATAATTATGAAAGGAAATTGAAAATACTAATGAAATAATTCATTAAAGAAATTTATTTTCAGTCTTGAACTATCTTTCCATATATTTCAAGTTTAACATATCTGAAAATTAATAAAAACTAAAGAGTGATCAGATACTGCTGTAGCCTGCACTCCAAAATAAACAACTAATTCTATAGTCTTCTAGCATGACGAATATGCACAAAGCACACTTTGAATAGTATAAATATTTTGAAAACTAGAAATAAGGGTATAAATAGGCTGTAGATTATTCTTTGTCTCAGTATAGTATACTGGAGTCTGCGATTTATATTTATTTGTTTATTCATTTATTTAGTAAAATGTGGGGAAATGATTGATTTATATTGGAATAATGGCCACCTACCCAAGGTGAGCAAAGGGCAAACGGAGATGATAGCAATGCGACAGTCGCAATCGATTTCGATAATTTATTTGGCGTTTAGTGCACTAGTTTTACGCTATCTAATGATCGCGTGCACATCACTACTACTTTACAGTAACTATTTTCCACATTAAGCATCTTTCTAAATGTTTCTACTCGCAATTCCATCATCGTCGACATAGGTGTCACATATGTATGCACAACACCTCGAGTTTCTATAGTTTGATTTGCAACTTTCACTCCTACAGACGTTCGCTTATTTTATGCTCCAACGGCAATTAGGTAGCAGAGTGTTAACGAACACTGTAAGCCTATCAGGAAGTCCATTTAAAGGTAACTGTGACTATCTAGATTCTGATATCCAATCCGATATTTTGATTTATCATATACCAGTTGTATTATCTAGAATTATATTCATCTGCCTGTTTTTCTTCTTGTCCATCCACGTAGATCAATTATGTGCTGTGGATGGCAACTGTGAACACGAGATAGGTTGTGTATAATTTTATTACTAATAGTAAGAAACAATAAGGGGAGGACGTAAATTGCATTACAGGTACTATAGAGCTTAAATTTTGGATGCAATACCATAATGAATGCAGTGTGTTCCCTAAATACCCTACTTCCATTTCTGCTGTTTAGTACTTTCTATAGTTCTCAATATTCATAAAATCATCTTTAAACGTCTGTGTACATTCCTATGAACTCATTGTTGGTACTATTCCAAGCGTTCACACTACATTGTAGTGTCGCGAGGTACAACCCGCGTAATTTAACACTTTTTTTTATTTAGATTAGTCATGTTTCAACAAAATATAATGGACGAAATAGGATGGAAAGTACGAGGAGATTTCGATTCTCCAGAATCCAGTGTGAGAGGTCCCTTCTGGCCTCGGTTTAAGCAAATTTTAGAGATGATTCCAATGATTTTACGGTTTGACCATATTTACGCTATTGACGTTGAATGTTTTTTGCTATTATTGTACGTTAATCAAGTCTAATAAGTGGAAGTCGTTTGCGAGTTCTGCCATCATTTTAATATACGGACTGAACATTTAGATTTATAATATTCGCTGCACGTGAGTGGTGGGATGGAAGAGGTGTATTTATTGACGTATTTTCCCAACTGAAGCACTACAAATATACAGGTAATTTGTTAAATTTCGTTCGATTATATTGACGCTTGACTACATTGAAATGCCATTGACTGAGCTACGCATTGAAACCCTATGCTTTAGGTGTCCCGATAGGAGGAATGGGTTGTGGATCAATAGGAAGCGATTTCAGGGGAGCATTTAATAAGTTCTCTCTTATACCTGGTCTGAAAGAGCAGAAAATGGAAAACATCAAAGGAAACCAGGTGAATGTGAAGTGTTAACCTATTAAAATTTGTATTTTTAATGAATATATATATATCCTCATTTTAAAAAGGAAAGTGAAATAGATGGCATAAATTTCCTTTAAAAAAATTTGATGTAAAATATTATTTAATTGAAAAATAACATTGGTTTTTCTCTTTCATATAATGAATTGAAGTATTTCGTTTCTTAAAACTTACATTAGACAATTATTAATTAGACCTAAGGTAGGGATGTTTTTATCTCTCAGTATTTTCCAGTGTTTCAACTAAAGATTTTAGTTACAGTTTCGTTCCTTGTTTCGTTATACTTTAGATCATTCCTCCATGTAATCTCTAAAATCTTATTAATTTTTAAATAACCAAGGATTAAATGGTCTTTAGATTCTGTTTTTACTAAAATACGCAATAAGCTTATCTATAAGACATTCTTTATAACGCCTCTTTAATTAAAATTCCTAGTCATCTAAGAGACAAATATAGATATCTGTATTTTTTAAATTCCACTTCAATCAATTTATTGGCAAAATAATCTACTGTTTTCCTAGAAGGTTTTAAATGCAATTTCTTTTCGTAATAGTTAAAGGATCTAGTTAGTACATATAGACGAATACCTATAACGATGCTGTTAAATTTTATTAGGAACAACTAAATTATTCACTCAAAAATGGCAATACTGTACAATAGGAAAAATAAAACGAAAATACCATATTCTAGATGAAGCAATTTTTTTAAATGTACGTCTAAATTTTGCCTGATATTTCAGTTTATTCTGACAGTTCACTCTATAGATATGGGACAACTATTGTATCAAACTCTACTTACTTGTGCAGATTTCGAATCATCAACTCTCTCACTTTGGAAATCAAGCATACCCAAAGAAAACGTAAAGTCCGTTTTTAATGACTGGTTTAATACCTTTATAGAAATGTTTTTTTAATTAGACAACATTGTACGCAGAAGTTTTATATACCAGATGACTATAAAATTAAACATATTTTAATACTGAGATAAATTGAAGATATCGAGGACTTTTTCCTCGAGCCTGGCGACAGTTCCGAATACCAGAATTGGGATTGATTTTAATTTGTGAACAGTTGTCCCCCGTCATACCGCATGACTATAAGGTGACAAATCAAGCACTTAATTTGTGACCAAATGTACTTTGGAATATTCGTCTAATATTTAATTTAAATCGAGAAACAACTAGCTAAATAAGTAAAAAATGATTATATTCATAGAGTAGCTCTCTTCCCATTTGTAACTTTACATGGACAATTATTAATGAATCCTGCCATAATTATGCGATTTCAATTACATTTACTTTCCGGAATGGGACTGGTAATAGTAAATGGAATGAAAAATACTGTAGGTGAGCTCCTTAATATTCTTACCATAAAGAGGTTAATCAAACTATCATACCTTACTAGCTAACAAAGTAACTCATTTTCGTCAATCTTATATATTTCTAGCCACTCATTTGTTAGATATTTGTGCTTATACAATTTAATTGTATAATGGTCATGAAAAATGTCACCGTTCATAGAAATTGTACGTGGCTTTCATATATTATATATGAAAACAAATATGAATTATGCAAAAAATTGTTATTTCATAGCATTAGTAACTAAAATTACAGAAGGATTTTTAAGAATAGGTGAAATGGAGAGTGAGCTATGTAAAGGAATCAGTTTGAATCACTCTATCAAAGGTATGAGGGTTACGTATGCTCTCGTTGTGAAAAAGGTATGTCTTATTGCTGTTGATTCCGCTTCCACTAATATGCAACTTAGGAACTTTCTCTTAACTATAAAGCAATGTCATTAATGATTTCAAGTAGTGGGTTGGTGTTTGAGGTCCTGACTAATGAGACGAATGCTCAACGAATAAGTCTATATCACTTAGTATGAACAACTTCGTAGAAAGTCAATTATATTTGATCCCACTGGCTTTTCAAGTATCATCAGATTACATCTTAGCAACATATTTTTAGAACAGAGACTCAGATATCACTTGCGACATATTTAAACCAACATCGAAAAGTGGTAGTCAGTTTTGGAATCAGTTATCTGAAAATGGAAAAATCGGCAGTTACTATAAGGGTAAAATGTAAAACTCTTAAATAAACTATAATATATATCTTGTAAAGCTAGCAAATTTATAACTGTCTGATTAATAAAGCAAATAATTATTTCAGAGAAATTAGGAATTTGCAAAAAAGAGTTAGGCATAGCAGTATCGTCTCGATTATTAATTTTTGGCAATACTTCAAAAGCTACTCAATTTGTTCTCTTATGGCATATGCCAATAGTTAATTTTGGACTCGAAACAAGAAGATATAAGAGGTGAATATAAGATAAGCCTTGTAATATCTAGTGCTTTGTATCCCTTGAATATTAATTGTTATAGTTTTGATAAACCTTTAGAACGTTAGTCTATACATAAGCAATGGGAGTTCTAATATAGGGAGACTTAAAATGTAAATAAATTTTACCTTTTATTAGTTGTTAGGTTTTACACGAGGTACTTTGGCACTGAAGACTCCGCCGTCATGGCCCTTGCTAATCATGCGACAAGTGAGAACGACAGTTGGAGAACAGCAATAGAAAATTGGCAAACTCCCATTCTACAAAATGAGCAACTTCCCGAATGGTAACTTCTAGTTTTAAATCGAGACTATTCAATATTGCCTCATATGAAAATACTTTTATAATGATATAAATGAATAAAAAAATAGTAATTAGTGCCAAATAACGTGGGCTTAAAAAAACCTTGTTTTTTACGAAAATGTTTACACGAATTAGTACTATGGTTTAAAACAATTCTTTTAAAATTCAGAAGTGACTATTCAATGAAAGATCGAAAATCAGTCTTTGTGTCCGATTTTATGGTGCATTTTTGGTTAAGATAGAACATAAAAGATCTTTATGTAGCAGAGAGATGATACCTAAAGTTAATAATAAAGCTATAAGTCAAGGGCTTAGTAGGCAGAAAATTTATAAAGCAAATTAAATTATATTAAAAATATGTTAAAGTATGAAAGTATAAAAGAAACAATTCTTTAAAAGTAAAATTGAATTTTCGAGAAAACTCTGATCATTGGGAAAACAATATTTTATGAATAGATTGCTCTATAAAATATCACAAGTTTTATACAATTCTCCAATTTCAGTTTCTTAAGTTAATGAATATAGTAATAGCTTTTATATTTCTGAATTTACAGTAGTAATCGTTAAAATAAAATAAATAATTGTTTTTATAGGTATAGATCAGCAATTTTTAATGAGCTTTACTATGTGTGTGATGGCTCAACTATTTGGTTTGACTTTGATTCTTCATGGAAAGAGTTTGAACCCGATATGACTGATCTCACATCATGTCAACTTATGAAATACGGCAGATTTGGCTATATGGAATGTAAGTCTATCTCTTAATCTCCAGGAACATTTCCTAACGTAGGTTTGGTTCAATTCAAGTCATATAACAAGCTTCTTATTTACGGACTAATACTTTTTTAGCATTCATGAGTCGCAAAGTGTCATAATGTGCAACTGATTATCACCTCCAAAATAAATTATAGAAAGAATTTCCTATATAATTTATAAGCCCATGAACAACTCATTTAACGTGTTACCTAAGCCTATATATCTTATATTTAACTCGTGTTATTTTATTATATATAAGAATGTATTTTATCTGGTCTAGATTTTGAACATTTCATAGAATTACGGTGTACCTATTAGAAGTTTTCACAATATTCATAACAAAGCAAATGTCTAGAATAATACGGTTTAGGAGTCTAAGCCCAGGGTACATCAAGTGAAACGTGTGCTAAGAACAAATCCCACTGTTTCCCTGTAGCATTTGTTCCTCGAAATAGTGTGGGATACATAATAGCACTTGCAGCTTGGGAATATTACATGTTCAACACTTACGATGTCCATTTCTATGCTTCATGGGCCCTTCTCGAGAATTGGCCTCAACTGGAAATGTCCATTCAAATGGATTTCTGTAAGTCGAATAAAATAAATTCAACGATTCTTTCGCTTCTGAAGACCTTGTATGCGTAAAGATGTAGGAAATATTTAGGTGATCAAATATACCGTACGGAAACTAAGCAAGTAGTAGCCTTAAAGGAAGGAACATGTATACAAGCAAAGAAATACGCTAGGACGCCGCATGACCTAGGCCACCCACGTGAGTAGTATTGTAGAATTCATAATAAAATATTTATTGAGAGAAAATCTTACTTCAGTGGGAGAGCCATGGTCTGAAACAAATGCCTACATTTTGCATGATACTGGAGAATGGAAAGATCTTAATCTAAAATTCGTCCTATTGTGTTGGAGAGACTGGAAAATTATAGGCTTGAGCAAAATGCCTGATGATGAAGTTAGCATAATTTTATAGGCTTAATCGTTTACTTCTATTGATCTAAAATAAATATAATTGTTATATCCTTACTTCATATTTTATTCATACATACGTAACAATTATATCCGGCAGTGCTTATTAAAATACAATTCTGCATAATAAATGTATTTAATTTAACAATATTTGTAGGCTGAGAACTTGTTACGATTTTTCTATGAGCGTAGTAAGGTGATTATAAACACAGCACTTTTGGACTGGGATATTGATGGTGATGGAATGATAGAAAACTCGGGAATTGCAGATCAGACATATGATGTGTGGACTATGAGCGGAACAAGGTACTGGATATTGGGTATAGTATAACTCCATATTTTAAGGAAATACGTTTCATGCTTTTTTTGAGGATTCTTACATTTAAGTGTTTAGTGCTTATTGTGGTTCTCTTTGGTTAGCCGCTCTCAGTGTGACGATGAGCATGGCCGATAAACTAAAATTGTATGACGAAAGTACTTTCTTCAAAAACATTTTGTCAAAAGCAACATTTGCTTTTAACAGTAAATTATGGAATGGCAAGTGAGTAACTATTTATATCAATAGTAAAAATATCCATTATATATAATAATATCTAAATAAAAATCTCGTTCTTCAGAATTTATTTTCTTTATTCTGAGTAATCAAAAAGTGGATATCACATGACGTAAAATTGTCACTTAAATAAAGTGAAAAAACATTTGAAATATTAATTGTAATCCGTTATGTAAGATAATCTTTGTTATTCCATAGGTATTTTGATTTTGACGAGTCCAAAGCGAATAAAGGTACGATAATGGCTGATCAACTCTGCGGAGTTTGGTTCCAGACGATGATTGATGGTGATGTTGTGCTATCGGAAAATCAGGTAGATACGTTAGTAAAAACTATCTGAATATTTTCCTGAATCTGAGTATATTGACCTTAATGATAACAAATTGTTCATAAACCATTTATGACTTGTGCGAATAAAGTATAAAGATATAAACTGCTAATTATTTGGGCATAACTAATTATTCAGATCCAATCTTCATTGAACACGATATATACGATGAACGTATGTAGTTTTGCAGACGGCAAAATGGGTTCAGTAAACGGAATAAAGTCAGGAGTAACCGTATTTCTACGCTGTTAGAGTTTTAGAAGATTATAGAATTTTATGTATTTTGGTTTCAGAGAAAATGGAATAGTGGATACTTCAAGTATTCAAAGCGAAGAAGTGTGGACAGGCATTGCGTATGCTATTGCATCTTTTTTAATTGCGAAGGTTAGTTTCAAAATATAAAATATAATATTTTAAACTAAGCCTCATAAAATTTTTCGCTTTTAAAATTATGGGCTAATATTTTAGGGGAAGATTAACGAGGGTTTGTTGACAGCACATGGTGTATTTGAGTCTTGTTGGAACAGATTTGGCCTACAGTATCAGACACCAGAAGCCATATATGAGAAGAAATATTACAGAGCAATTGGATATATGAGACCACTTTCTATATGGGCCATACAACATGCAATTCAAAAAAAAACCATATAATTGTATATCTTTACCATCAATAAACATTATACTTTCTTAAACAGAATACCAAGGGCAGGCGTTTGTTAAAATTTTTAATCCATAGAACAAGTAAAAATAATTCTGTCGTCCAGTCGTACAATTGTCCAGTCTTTGTCCCTACTGCACTTAACAAAGATAGGGGCTTTCTGTATAAGTATATTATCCACATAAAATTGATCCAGAATTTGTTTTCTGCTCTATTTGATTAAAATCGCTTAACTATGAAATGCTCTAACAAGACTATTGATAACGTTGTTGATTCTGGAGTTCGTACTACTTGGTTACTTTGGAATTTTAAAATTTTTTTGGGATAGTTATCTCTGTTCATAAAGTACTACTGCCAATGTTTATTTAAGTGATTGTCGGAACGTGTAATAAAATAGTTAATCGTGGATGTCTTCATACTTTACGAAAGATTAAGTATCTCCTAATTCCTTTAGCTTAGGCGATGCAGTCTGATTAAAATATTATTAATGTTTATTTATATTATTTCGGTTCAGGATGACATAATAAAAGTCTTGTTCTGGTATGGTTGTTATGCTTGAAATTTACTTTGATAAAATAACTCTTGTCTCGCAACTGAGTTACATTTAAATATGTTCTCGAAATTTCGGACTTCATTCAAATTTATCTTTTAATTCTAGTGCACAAAACGATAGTAATAAACGAGTTAGAAGTTATCTTATGCTTGTAGTTATAATTTGCTACCTTTTATTTCACCTGCTTCATTAGCTTAGCATCCTTTTTTGATTCGCCGTTCATTTACCTTCTAGAAGTGGAGGATCGTTCAAAGATTGCCAGAAATACCAATTCTAACTTGAGTGTTTTGAAGCTATAGAAATTTCTAGCAAGTATTTTTTTCCCCTATATATACATATTTTGCTTAATAGGGTATTTGATCGAATTTATTGAAAATAACGCTCAAGTACTGTCCATCAGCAGATATGTTATAGCTAAAAGATCAGTTTTGTTGCGATAAAAATATTCGAGTGCATAATGATGTCACTAATCTGAGGGAAAGTAAATGTTTGTTTTAAATGAAGTACAGATATACAAATTAAATGCCGAGGATATGGCAAGTGTGCAATGGTCCACTGAGTAAGAGCCGCTGAGATTAAGAAGGAAGTGTAGGACAAAGGTAGCAGTGCTGTGTTTTCGGTGTTCTAACTCTCTGTCATTTATTGAAATATTCTCATTCCGAGTTCTTGCTGTTCAGGCAGAAACTTTGCTATAATGGGATTACGTGTTTGCAATTGAGTGGCCTACTTAAAAAACAATTATTTGCATGTGCAATTTCGCTATAAATTTCTAATGAAGTTTTTGGATAAAGTACACATTAATGCATAGAACTATTTAGTTGGTGATCAACTGGGAATAACAAGACACTAACCTATCGCCAAGAACTTGTCAATAATTGCTTTTAGAAATTCAGTAGCCTTTCTCCGCAATGTTCTGTGGTGAAAAAGGAAAAAGATTTCTGGATTTGTACAAATACCCAAAAATGTATTGCATTTTGTTCTTAATTAAAGTACGAAAAATATCAGTATCAGATGTGGCAAGGTTACATTTCAGATAATGATTTCTAGCAATTATTTTTGGACCACCCTACTAAAAAATGGGTTTGTTTTATGATTTTATAGAGATCACGTAGCTTTAGATTACAATGTTAAAATAACTACTATTCGAAGTAAAATATGGAAATGTATTGCACACCACGATTTTACCAAGATTTTTATTCTAGGCCTAACAACAACAAGTGTTATATTCACTTATTGACAGCTATTTTTCTTATAACTATTATCCTTTAGCAACAATTTGTATCCTACAAAAGGGAATTTCGAAAAAAGATGTATACTATTTCAGTCTAAGACCTATCAGATATTCATGCAAACGCAAAGCTAAACAACGCTGGGATGCAAGATAAGAGTATAATTAGGAAAAACCATACTATTATTACACTTTTGGACTTCGAATATTAAATCATCATGAATTACAAAAATCAATATTATGATTGCGATACTTTTAATGGAAAATATGAAAACTATTGGTTCATGTGCTTTATCATAACAGTATTTGTTTACTTATTGAAGTAAGAAAGAAAAGCAATGCACAAAAATAGATATTAGAATTAGTGGTGCAGAGTTAGTAATTATTAAGAGTAATAAAATAAATAATTTCTTTTATTAGTTATATGGCATAATATTCAAAAAACAATGTTCGACTATTCCATACTTACACATTTAGAAAATACCTCTCTACTTTCTTAAAGATAAAATTAGTAAAGCAATCGATAAAAATAAGAGCATATCAGTTCAGTTAGTGGTAAAGAAAAGAAGTTTGTTAAAGCACAAATGCACTACTCACAAAATCTATTCATATTTTTTCAGTACCTCCTTTTCCTTTAACAATAGCTTAGTACGAAATTATTAAAAATCCTTACCAACGGGAAAAATGAGGATTTGGCCATCGTTAAAACATTAAAGGAATTTCCAATGGCAAGAATTTTGTAGTTGGTGATAAATGCGAAAGTGATATTTTCATCGAAAGAGACCACCTAGTCTTCGCAAACGACACTGACACAGAATTGGGACCTGTAAAAACTGTTATCTTTTAGGTCAGATCAAAGAATCAAATCTTACAAAATATAAATAACTTTCAACAGTAGCTAAATAATTGTATTAACATAAAGTATATTGCGAAAAATTGTATTAAAATTATACTGATAAATGCATATATACTTTTCCGTCACTTTAGGCGTCTAGCTAAATATAGCGGTACGTAAGGTGGCATAGTCGTACGTATAAAATGTATCCAGGAAAACAGCATATGTATTGTGCTTTGGACAAATGCTCTCCTCTAAATAAATTATGATGATTTCGATTTATTGGGAACTTGTTAATGTGGTAGCGGATTGAGGGTGTCGCAGCAAAATTAGGCGCTATTACCTAATATTCAGTTCAGCTTTTGAAAGAAAACAATAGCATAGAATGCTTATCCTATTAGTGCAGCGATAGGACGAGAACAAAACCACTGTGACAGTATGACAATAGATATTTAGAACAAGCTATACGATATGATTGAACAAAATGGATTTTGGTATTAAAGATTATAAATAAAGAGGTCATTTAAAGAACATTGCTTCTTACTTTCTACGGATTCTTTCCAGTCGGAAAGAATATAAAATATATCACATACGAAAAATATAGTAGAACAGACTAAGAAATAGCAGTTATAGCAAATTAGAATTATAAAATAAGCATTGCGAATTTTTGTAACGAGGATATATCGAGCGTAAGATGAATAGTGTGCTCAGCTTTAGCTAGAAATCCATAGATTAAAATTTAGAAAAGAGCTTTGTATCAATGGACTGCTAGATTTTCGTTAATTTTTAATTAAACAAATAGTTTTCAAACATTGCAGATAGATTTCCTAACTTCTGTTAGTTAGTTTTAGTGTGCTGCTGAGATAATTTATTGATGCTTTACGAAACATTCCCTTTTCTTGTTAGGCAGCTAATTTTTCTTATTTTTTGAATTATACTTATTGATATCGTTAATCTCTCAATGAAATACTTTATCGTTAAGGTTAATCTATTGATATATGAATTGTTCATAATCCACTTTATTACTATAAATATTAGATAAGTCTTTCTGTTCTAAATTAGCTTTGACATATTGCAAAATTTATAAAATGCGCGAAACCTGAGATCTCGGTTATGCTCTCTTATTCAGTGGTAAAACAGATATATTTACCTTTACAACTAAAATTAAAATTACGCTTTTCAAGTAAAATTGAATGTGAAAAAACCCGAAGTACCTGATTAATTAAGTTTTATTCCAATTTTGATCAAAAATAATAGCACTGCCTGATAAATAATGTGAGGAAGACTTTCGCAAGCTGTATTATTTTCTCCAAACTCTTTTAATCCTCAATTCAAATTAAGCCTTGGAAGCAGTATATTTATAAAATTCTCCATTACTTTTTAGAATTTTGCTTACTATTAAGTGCTTAATTAACCGTTTTAAGTAAATTATACTATTTTAAATAATCTCATCAATTCCTCTAATATAATAGTTTTTTAAAATTCTCCAATATGTAAAGCTTATCTCATTGTATGTGAATAAATTTTGTGATAATTATTATAATAAACAAAGTTATTATTCCATAAATGATAGCAAATTGCACATACCCTAACCAATCCTTCTACGAAAGTGGTAAGAGATCCAGCCAGCCGTATTCCTGCTTGCCTGTGTTCATAGACAGTCACACATTCGGAAGAATATCTATTGGAAAAGTGGTGAGTGACAAGGATTGAAACAGAAATGACTACCAACTTGTATCCAAATTATATATATAAATAGAAAGCAAAACGTAATTAGTAATGTCGAATTTAAACTTGCTTCACCTTATTAACAAATTTAATCTACAATAAATAGAAAATAATAGTAAAGTGAATTACGAAAATTGTGAAACTCAACCTTAGATTATCAATCCCATGGCATGACGGTCTATCGTCTTGCATGCATTCGACAAAAGTAGCTACCAGGCTTCTGATTCCATCCTGCTGAATCTCCACTCGGCTACCGTTGTTGACTAAAGAAGTTAGCTAGTACATGGACAACTGCTTCATCCTTTTCACTTACTCTTAACAGTAGATATATGACATTAACTATTTTATTTTGTTTCTTGCGTCACCCTACCTCGTGAGCTTCATGATGTTTTCTCGATCCACCTTCTTTTCATTGCATTATATTTCCACTTATTGTTCATTTTTTGAGTTTATATTATAAATTTAATCTTGTTCCTTTTGCTTTCTCTCTCAACGCACTGTGTCCGTGTAGTGGTTGATGGTCTTTCAAAATTCTTGTCTTGCATACATCTTCTACTCCTGCTAACCCGATCAGCACCGATTTTGCTCTTTTGTTTAGCTGTAATTTCAATAAGTTACACATTGCATCATCACTATTCATATTTATTATTTGTTAAACAATAGAAATTACCTGTAAAGATTGGTCCAAATCTAGTTCATCTTCATACTGTGGGTGAACATGGACTACTGAAACAAATGTATGAGTAAATGAGGTGACTGGGAAAATTATAAAATGACGTATGTTTTAAGGCTTATTAGTCAAACAAACACCTACCATATGCAGAAGTGTAAGAAAATGTGTAAAAAACAAATAATAGGACAATAAATCGAAGAATCGATGAGTGATGATGGTCCATCTGTAAAACCGAAATATAATTAGCTCATAAAAGTTAAGTTTTCACTAATTTTATGCTTTTATAGGTAAGTGTATGCTGATCGTTGGTTATTTGAAAATGTGATATTTCATCAAATAGTTATCACGTTATGAAATAATAATCTCGGAAAATTGTTTGAAATGAACTGAAAATAAATACTAAAGGAATTATGTAAATACTAGCAAGTAAAATATGAGTGTAAACATTGCAAAATGGAATTTTACTGGACTTTCTATTAGACGTATACTGTAGAATTATACAATAAAGTACCAAACTACCACATGACTCAAATTCACACCAAATTTCGGATTTTTTATACTGAAATTAGGTTAGCAAATAAACTAATGTAGATACTACCTAATGAGAAAGAACACATAAGCATAACAACAAGTAAATAATTAACAGGGGGAAATTGGAACATGACTAGATGCAAAAGGACAACCACAAAAATAAAATAAGGTTAAGAAATAGCAACTAGTCACGTTAATGAAAAGCTAACTATTAAGACGAATGAAATAGATGATTAGTATGCAATGAAGAAAGAAACTTCGGATTAAAAAAATATCTGAAGAATATGTAGAGAGTATGATAAGGTACGTCGTTGTTCAGCACGCATCTTCTGTAAAACCCAGTGAGCTACTTCGTGTACACAAAACGGATCAAGGAGGCGTATTTTTACCGTAGTTTTGTAGGCTGTACAAATTCTCGTACGTAGCTACAAAAATAGTGAATAACGCAAGAAAAAATGAAACAGTAAACATTTCGAGCGAATAGAACCAACGTAGACCAGTACTAGAGATTTTGAAGCAGTGTTATTTTTGCAAACTACGAAATATTAGCCGAAAGAATAAATTAATGAACTCGGGTATAAACTATATAGATTAGGCATGACTTTATTTCAATGAAAATTGTTGCCACAGTACCTCAGTTTATTATAACAAAATATAAAATGGAGAAGAATACTAAAGTTACCTGAGAATAAATTATGCGACCTTCCCATTATTCTTATTTATGTAGTAAAGCCACCTGTAAACTAGAGGTTTGCTAGAAAAATTAGAACTTTGAGTGTGTAAATCCAAAGCGTGACCTAATACAATAAAGTAGATGTTGTGCTTCATAGTTTTTATCTCGTAATACTGTTATGGTTAATTTAGAGTTCAGAGGACGAATATACACTAGTCATTTTCATTCCAATCATCCATTATCTCATTCTAATAACTAGACAATCCGTATTTATCCACAAATACCCCGTTATCACCATTTTCTACCGTAATATAATGAGTGATTGATATTTTATATTTCCACTAAGGATTTCCATTACATCCATTTCAAAGGAAAAGAAATGGTTATACATGAACAAAAATGTATAAAGTCGAGTTACCTATTATAAAAGTGCTTAATGAAATCAGTGATTCCACCTGTTCCAAAACGGCAGATCATGATAAAAATGTTATCAAATTGGAGGAAACTTCGGCTTAAATGGTTACGTCAACCGATTAAACAATGTGCGATTAATTAATTAACCACATATATTATTTTCTTAAGTTGGTTTTGATTAGTGTTGGAAGAGTCTCATCACTTTAAATAATAAAAAAATCCCTTAAGAAGGAATATGATAATAAATTGGATTTAATAACCAAAGATCTGATGACATATTAAATGTTACAAAGTGAGCGGACTGGTACTTTAAATCACTAATATTAAGTAAGCGAAAAAAACGTTCGCCTTTGGCTGTTCATATCCAAATTGCTAGTATCTTCAGAATATTCACACTGCTCTCTATAGAAATAGTCACATTCTGAAGTAAAGCTTCATGGTTTTTTTTGCGATTCTAATTAAGTGTGCCATTATTAAGTGTAGTTTTTCACTCTAATATAAAAATTGTATGTTTTATAAAATGTATGAACTTGAACCATCTCGTATTGACAACTTTGATAATTTTTTCTTTTCTCTGAATATGCAGAACAATATCGTATAAGGAAAATTTATTTTTTCTAAGAATAACAGTATTTCAATATATACATATTTTAAGTAATTAAAATAAATTATTATAAGGATGTAACTACTTAGGATAGAAATAAATAAGTTAATTTTTCGAAATTTAATTGTCACAATTCATAGTCACTGCAATTTGCTTGATGACCAGTGGTCCCAGCGTGGTTGGTTAGAAACAGCACATGTTTTTCAAATCATATATTGTGGTTTAACGCTGCTTAGTAGGGTGCTTACTAAAAATTCTCCGGACGTAGTTAATATTCGCTAAATCGAGATACAAATACCTAATATCTCTGGATGGTTAAAGCGATGGTACATATTATGAAACTATTTTGTAGGTAGACAAAATTAATTAACTAGCAAGTTTTTTGAACTCAGTTTACTGGTACCATACTTTGGTCTATTCCTTAAAATTATGTATCTAGGACAGTTATTTGTACTGCAGGACTTAATATATTTGTAGCTTTTCGTTATTCTGTAAATAAGGGTTCGGAAACCAAAAACATTTATAGTGTTTTTACAATTGAAAGTGACGTTGATGGACTATTTTCTTACAAAAAATCACATTTGTGCGGACTGCATTCAATATATCATATTAGTGTTCTATCCCATTAATACTTATGTGACGTATTTTTTAAGAATAACAGGTATGATCAACAGATGATGAGATGCGAACTTTTGCAACTTTTTCAAGAAACAAGCCACAATCTCCCCCACAACTAACTGAAATTTACAATAGATAATATAATAAGGAGAAACACGTATCAATAATAATATTAAAAATGCACATGTTTTTCTATATTTACTACGCTAGCACTTTCTTCATAAAATATACCGATGTGTTCGATTCCAGAAATATTAATAAAACTCACTACGTTTGCGCTGGCTTCAGTATTTAATTGTAATTTATAGAAAACAAAAACTCACAGACACATTAATTCCTCCCTACTTAGGCAGAACTTCTAAGTTCTAAAACCAAATTACTCAATGAAAATCCATTTCTAGGTATTTAGTCTCTTTATATGACGATAGAATTATTATTTATGGTAGTTCAGTTTTTACCAGATAGAACATGTAAAAAATTACAATATTAAATAGTTTGCAACAAATATTCTATTCTATACATTTATAGCACTTTTTTGCTAACTATAACTAAATAATGACGAATAGATCAATAAAAGCACAGTATTTTAAAAGATAGGCAGAAATGTCAACTATAGTTAATAGGATAGAAAGCTACTCAGAAAACAATGGTTCATTGGTGAATAACAAATGGGGAAGAGATGGATGGAGAACGATCTTGGTCATCCTCCACATTGCTACTTAACTGTTCTACTCCATGTTGATAGAATAGATAATTTAATTGTACTATCATCGCTACTTATATAAGCCTTTGAAAATTGACACCAAATATTACCACATAAATCACGTGTAAGCAGATAAAACATGATATATACAGTTGCAAACGTAATTATACGTGCTTGTGGGAGAAAATATGTTTAAGAGCGTTTAAAATGTAATGAAATTATGCATTTGGAATTTTAATTTAATGAATTTGAATAGCTAAGGTTTTTAAATAATCGTCACCCCAACGTTTCAAAATATTTTTGAGTGATTCATTCCAATGATCCATAGTGCCGACAACTTCTATGTATCCCTTCACATTCAACCAGTTGTAAATGAAAATGATGGATAATGGAAATGGATAAATGCTATCAGCTATATTTACATTTCTTATTATCGATTAAAATATGAAATCTATGAGCAATAAGCACTTTTTTCTTCTATTTAACAACCTTACCAACTTATTTCTCTCCAAAATTATTTTTAATCATTGTTTCATCTATTCTTAATATATTAATTACAATAGTGCAGACGTATAAGAAAGAAAATATCTATACGCATCATTCCATTTAAAACTTCACATTTAAAAAAATTGCAAGTTACAGATCAACTAAGCATAACCAGTTATGGAAAACGTGAAAACTGCTCCACCTTGTCGGTTGTCTTACCAATCACATGAGTATGTAGAACCATTTGCATACACTGCCGACTGTTTATTAGTTTATAAGAATTTCTTGATCACTAAGCGCTAACCCGATTTACTGAATAATCTTCGTGATTCAAATACAACTTAGTGGTTCACTATGGTCTAAACAAATTTTACAAATTGACTTAGGACTATTAAAACTTAATACAGATTGTAGTGCAGGTATATCCCATAATATAGTGATAGTAAATGACATGTATTATTAGTATTAAATCACTAAACTTTGTGTAGATTTTAGTATCTCCATACATATGAATGCACCTCTCATTAAGTTAAAAACCATTTCTAACCAGATTCTGTACAAAAAGCTCCTCCATCCAGCTCTTAGTAATAATCATATATTGAACATTTCTCTCGCGCAATAAATAAAACAAAGGCCATCACCAATTCTTCTACCTGGCTTGCTTATTGTAATATTATTTAAGCACTACGTAACAATAACAAAATACTTTTATTAACATTAGGTTAACATTACTAAAATTCACAATTACTTAGTATGCTTAGATTTTTAACAATGCTCTTCATCTTCCACTATTGTTGATGTTGGTATTCGTTTAGCAGCTAACCTCTTAGAAGAGATACTCATGTTTTCGGCTTCTAAAATTTAAATTTAATCATGCAACTATTTTTTTTCAAAACCATAATGTATTAACCGGATGTAGTTCTTCGCCTTCTAGCTTCCTCCATTGTGGCCTGCTGAGCTTGTATATTTGCCTGAAACTATTATTTTACTCACATATGCATCTGCAAAAAAAGAATTACGGACCTGGAGAAACTCGCGAGCTTTGCCACGTACTGGTCTTGAAGGAACCTTGGTTTCTTCAACTACAGCAAGCGATTTCTTCATTGCAGATGAAGACATTGCTATAAAAAAATTATTTTATTGATAAGCATAAACTGGAGATGAAGTTTTATAAACTTTTACTTTATCTAATATTTTTTTGCACGTTGAAGACCTTTAAAACCTTAAAGGAATAATATTTCCACCAAGGTTGTGCGATCTTAATTCAATTGATTTTACAAAATTCAATTACCTTTCCGACTCGTTTCGTTTGAATTTTTTAACATTACTGAACTTCGAGTTCTCTTGCGTTCAATAATACTCTGTCTCAAAACTGAATCAGCAGTCTGTAAAGTGCAACATATGTTAGAAAATACAGATATGGAAATATTTCTAGTGAACAACGTTGCATACTTAAACAAACCTCTTCAACTGTTTTTTCAGTACTATCACAAGTAATCCTCTGATTAAATGATGGTGCTCTCCTTAAAATAATAGTTACCCATGATGTCTCACATAATATATATAGTACTACCGAAAACCATCAGAAACCCCTACCTTCTAGTCGGTGATTTTACGGCTAATGATGTCAATTCGCCAGAAGAAGTTGGTTGTTGTTCAATAATGAGGTTAGTTGTAGGTTTAGTCCCAGTCACAGATGCTTTCCTTTTTTTACTGTTGCTTGGAGGTTCACTCAAGCTTCTCGATCGAGATGACTGACGAGAACCACATCAAAGTCTGAGTCCTTCATAGACACTAATTCAGCTATAAACCAAGATAGAAATACCAAGAGATCATAATATCTAGGAGAGATAAATAATTTGGCAAACCTATGCAACAATAACTTACATTTTCTTGGTGCTGCTTGCGACTTCGTGATGAAGTTGTCCTTGATTGAAATGTAACATTTATATCACTAAATCAAGTTAAATTAT